>CAKNXH010060530.1:190793-221113 GCA_932178445.1 Andricus quercusramuli | reverse complement strand
GGGGCATGAGCGAGCTTGACAAATATCTGTCCGTCTCATCGTCACGTAGCTCAGCACCTCGACCACTCCCTCGCGACTAGACGGGGCCCGGTCACGTTCCCCTCTCTCTCTCTCTTCACCCCCCTCCTCCGCTCAACCTTCCTATCCCTCCTTCCCTACACTTGGGAAATTCCTTTCTCTCCCTGACGCACATTGGCCAGCACCTACGGCCGACCCACGTACAGGGGACACGTGCCCCCCCCCCCCCCACACACGCACACTAATCTCTTTTCGTATCCCCCCCTCGTCCACGCGCGTACAGGCGCACACACACGGGGAAGGTAACAATATATGCATCAACCCTCCTTACTAATACATATATTTTTGTACAGGTACAGGTACCCGTCGCACTTTATTACGATCCGACGAAAAGACCTGAGCGTGCAGAAATTCCTCAAACCATCGCCCAAATTCAGACAACCTCTCAAATCACGATGAGGTAACAGATTCGGACATCTCAGTCTAGATTCTCACCTCAGTATTCACATCCAGTCCTCAATCATGACATAACTCAAGTCATACCTCCGTTCACAACTCCAATGATGCATACATTCACTCCTTCAATACCACATCAGTTCTCATCCCCATTTTTACCATCATTATCCACACCACAGTTCACTTCTTAGTCTACACCTTCAATAATACTAACACTAGCATTCATACTGCCCATGGTGTCTAATTTGATGTCTCCTTTCATGTTTCCTGCGATAGCTCACATCAAGTCTTCTCTTATGGCTCCTTCAATGCCCCCAGTCATACTTCCAGTCATGCTTCCAGTCATATCTTAAATTCAACCTTCGTATTTACGAACTCAGTCATTAAAAACGTTATTAAAGACAGAAGATGAAAAAATGAAAAATTAAAATAAACCTTTGGAAGAGCAATTGAGGTTAAGTAATGGTGATGAGGAATAGGTATTTAGAAAACTACTTATCTACACGCCTACTCCTTCTACTTCTACTCTTCATATCTCTCAAGCTCTTTCAAAACTTCCAATTCATCCTGCTTCTTCGAGATCAGCTCTTCCAACCCTTCCAACCTGTACACAAATTTCATCTCTTCCTGCTACTGCTACATCAGCTCTTCCAAAACTTCCGTCGCTTTCAATTCTATCCACTTCTTTACCATCTCCAAAAGTTGCAACTCCTCCAACAAAAAACGTGGCGCTTTGCTGATAAGTCCACCTAAAACTGATCCTTACAAAAGAATAAAACAAAACCGAGAATAATCAGTTTCTATCTTATGAGACATCAGCCTTCTCATTAGTGATACAAGAAATTATTGAAACCATGGAGGCTAAGAAAGAAAGGATTGCGAAGAACTGGAAAGAGCTTCAGTTTGCATAGAAAAAAAGTAGCTCTTTGCTGTGAACCCCGAAAGTGGTGAAGAGGACCAAGAATGGGGGGGGGGGGTCAACAAGTTTATTAATTAAGGGCAAATTCAGCCGAACAAGTGTTATTTTCGGAGTTTCGCCAGTCACCTTTTTATAACGAATGACCTCTCGCCTGAATCTCAATACAAAGAAGGCCGAGCCTCGAGGCATCTTGGGGAGACCAGTTTCCTTCTCTTCTCCTCAGGTTTCTGAAGATGATCTGGATACACGACCTCTTTAGAAACGAATCCGTCCGAAGCTTTGAAGAAATCCTCGTTGGGGCAGGTATCTGCAGTCTGTGGTCGGTGGATTACCAATCGTGTGGTCGGATGAAAAACTTGGACTCTTCGATGAGTGTGCCAGTCTGGAGAGGTAGATTTATAACTAAGGACCTGACCTGATCCGCCCGTACGGGGAAGAGAGTCCGTCTGGCTGGTGCGCATTACGACCGGATGACACGACGGATAAATCGAGCGTTTCTTGGACTGATCGACCCCTATAGTAATGGGGCGGATTGACCGAGATGAGAGCCAGTGTTTGTAAGCTTGAGCGTTTCCGATTTTTCGGCGGGAACTAATTCGTTGTCTCCAGACAGCCACAGAGAAGTTGGCTCGATGCCTCCTGGCAGCCTAATGGTAATAATTTCGATACCACCTGGCAATTGAATGGGTTGAGAATCGATGTCTCCAGGCAGTCGATGAGTGGAAGATTTGATGCCTCCTGGTGGTCGAATTGAGTGAGAGTTGACGCCTCTAGGCAATCGATGGGTGGAAGGTTCGGTGACTCCAGGCGTTCGAACGATAATGGATTTGGTGCCATCTGGCAGCCGAATGGTTCGAGAATCGATCCCTGCAGGTTGTCGATAAGTGGGAGATTCGATGCCTCCAGGCAGTCGACGGGTTGAAGGTTCAGTGTATCCTGGCGGCCGAACGGTAATGGATTCTGTGCCACCACTACAGGTGGCGGGAAGGAAGACAGAATCAAACTCGAGGTTATACGACCGAAATTATCTACGTATGGAAAGTTCTTCAGTCCTGAAAAGGACAGAAGGAACTATGATAAATGGTTACTCTTAAAAGAGCAGAACGGTAAAGGTGCGGACAGTACACCATGATCCCAGAACAGTATTCTGTATCCTACAATATCTCCCTTAACAGAGAGCGGAGAGCTGGGCAGGTGGCTAGTGTTCTTAGAAGAAAGTCCAAGAGGCCGAGTAGCGACGCTACTCGAAGCTACTGAGCTGGTGGCGAGAGTATAACTGTTCGCTGACTGCCGAGTGAGGGCCTTAAGACGAAAGTAGTGTAGGGACTCAGCTCAACAGCGGCAAACACGCACCGTTCTACAGGTTCTGCTAATATCAATCTACTAGTGTGCTATGAATTCTGATCATTTGCCTAAATAATACACTTAAGTCTAAAAATATGATCTCCAAATTGTTCCCCTGCAATTGAACATGGAAAAGTGGTGGCGCATTAAAGAGAAGGAAACGATCAGCGAGTTCATTGCATCAATTTATGATGGTAAAAACATCAAAAGCCTGATCTTATTTATTTGGATGATCGTATTGAACTAGTTGATCGTCTACATACTATCTCACGCAGAAGGAAATCCAAGTCACAGTTATGAAATAATGTTCTTCATTCAAGAAGTGCAAGAGGCTCAAATCAAATACTAAGAGATTGCAGTTGAGCATGACGTCAATATTAAAATGAGCATCAGCGTATTCGGACATCCTCTTGATCGAGCTGCTGCAGCAAGCCGCGGGCCTCCTGGTGTTGGTTTCATTTTTATTTGATAAAGAAAAATTGAATCAGAATTATATAAAAATGTTTTTACTAATATATTTAATATTCATATTTGTACCAGTGTTCCATTATAAGTACTTAAAATACTTAGAAGAAGGTTCAGGTAGTCTTAAAAATATCGTACAATAGTTATTTGTGATATGAGTACCTTAAGTGGCCCTTTTTCAGCTAAGTACTGCAATTTACACTAGGCAAAGTGCAACCTAGGGGTCGAGTGGCACATACTATTCTTATTACACCAGTCAATCTTAAGTGCAAACAGGTTTCATAGAATCAATATATAAAAACCCGAGAGGGTTTAAAGACGGAGTCCGGTAATGTGTGTACGGTAAGAAGTCTATACTTGAATACCCTAAGTACCCTGAGTTTTCATTATTATACCATTAAGCCATTTCCCTTTCGGAGTACACGTGACTCGCTCGGTGAGGAAAGAAGTACTGTAAGGAAGACGGTATATATTTTTTAGGTTGATCTAGAATTCTTGTATTATTTATTCAAATAAATATTTCATTCTGCAACACTGCTCTGACCCAGGTTACTGATCAATCTCTCTTATGATCACCCCAAGTGAAGAGCCTCACAAGGTCGTCATGTGAGGTTCCCACTAAGGCCCATTAGTATACAAGGTCAATTGTTCCAGGAGCCATTCACTCTACTGACACTCTCTTTATAAACTATTTTTCGTCACACTTTTCTGTCATTCTCTGATGATTATTTCATTTCTTACTTCGTCCATCAGTGTTTTCCCGCATATATTATACTCGCCAACGTTTTCAACCATTTCACTGCTAACACTGTCTATACCAGCAGCCTTACCATTTCTCAAGTTTCTGATTATAACCCTAACTTCAGTGACACAGATTTTTTCAATTGATTTTTCTGATGCCTTATGTTATATATCGCAGTTCTGCTGATCTACGGCTGCATCTCCTAATAATTCTTTGAAACAGTTTTTTAAAGCATTTAATATCTCATCTTTATCATATAGCATTCCACCTTTGCTGTTCCTCATGCTGACAAACTCTGTGTAGGGTACCCTAAATAAATACCCTGAATACCCTAAGTAAAAATTGTACGGCCTATACTAAAAAGTGCTACTTTAGGTATCGTTCAGAGTACCTAAAACCGCACTTATGGCATTTCCGTCTAACGGGAAGTGGAATTGAATTTATCGAACTGCAAATCAAATTTCTGCGTTGAAAGTGGCCCTTAAAGGGTTTCTATTAGGTTCTGATTTTTTACGAAAGACGCAAGTTCAAAATAGCTCCTTCAGCAGGTTCTATTAGGAATTTTAAAGGAAAATCTAAATTGAATTAATCAGTTTAAAACCCAGAATAATGCCTTCATAATGTCCTTTAGCATAAGTATGCAGACCTCCACACGACTCCGCTACACTGGATATGGGCCTGTGAGAATTTTTCTTCGATAATATGGGCTTAGAATCCAGGGATTAATTTAACGGTTTCCACTAAATTTTATAATAATATTTTTATTCATTTTCCAAACAATTTGCCCAAAACAAATCAAGGACTTCACAGTATTTCAAAATTTCCATTTTTTTACATATCCCAAAGTATTTCCAAAAAATTTGAAAGCACTCAATATTTTTAACGGGTTAACTGAATAATGAGAGATACTTGTAATTGGACCTTCGTCATGTGGCCCTTTGTCAAAAAAAAAAATCAGTCTGGCTCTAGTGCCTCAAGGAGTCAGTCAATTATTCGAAATAGGAAAGAAATGGAATATAAAATTTTACAGTTCGATTATTTTTCTATAAACTGTGATTCTGTATACAGACTAGTAGAATTTTTCCTCATGTAATGATAGGGGGGGTGGGGGGATCTTCAAAGATACTTTAAGGTGGTTGGAAGCTCGAAAATTAAACTGATGACGTTTCCCTTGACGCGTTATTTTCAAAGATTTCTAAATGACTGACGTTACAACTAGACTCTCCACCGTACGACGAATCACTGCTTAACTTGAACATGATTTTTGTTTAGTTCTTTGTGGAAGGAGGGGGTGACGGGAGCTCGTAGAATCAATGGGCGCTGAATGCTGTTGAGATAACTGATTTATTTGCTGAACTACACTACACTCCACTACCTTGCGACACTCGAACCGTTCGGCCGCACGTCCGCTTTGGGTGATGCAGGAAGAGTAACTGAACGGAGGTGACGCGCGGCAGTCGATGAGAGGGACCTCGACGCCCCTCAAGTGGCGCCCTCTACTGGAGACGAGCCGAAACCTAACAATTTTAGACTCGCAAAACAAATTTCGCGCATAAGGAAACTGGATATTTTGTGTCTACATGAGATGAAGAAGAAGGGTTGCGAAAGTACAAACATAGAAAATGTGGTGTTGAAAAGCGGTTTTGAAATATGGTCAGGAGTACGTAGCGAATCACATGATAGTCAGGGGGTCGGTTTAATTATGAATGAAAAAGCAAGACAGCATCTTGAAGATAATGATTTTGTATCACCCAGATTGCTGTGCGCTAGAATGAAGGTAGGAATCAGAAGCTTATTTATCATAGCGTGCCACGCCTCAGTTGATAGTGATTGAGAGAAGTCAAAGATGCCTTCTGGGAGACTTTAAATGATACTATAAGTACTTGCGTTCGAGGTGAAAGAATAATTCAGGATATAGATGCAGAAAAGGTGCTAGGTAAATTTGGGGACCCAACAAGAAAAAATTGTGACAGGAAAAAACTAGTTAGCTTATGCTTTGAAAAGAGCCTATTTATTACAAATACTTGGTTTCAACATAAAATGATCCACACGTACACCTGGTGCAAAAGAAATAACCGCAGTATAGTTGACTTCGTTACTGCCGATGAAAGACTAAGAGAACTAGTTAATGATACAAGAGTCATGAGGAGTTCTGAATGCAATATCGATCATTAGCTTCTGTCGCCAGAATAAAATTAGGGCGGGGATGGAGAAGAAAGAGAACAAAAAAACGAAACAAACGCGAATAAAGATTGAAAATTTACAGAAACTGCAAGAGCGAATAGATTTTCAGAATAAGATAAACGAACTCATAGAGCAGGCAACTTGGGTGTCACAAATAGATAATAAAGATATAGAGGCCGCATCAGGTTTGTTTGTGGATGTCATTGTTAGGAGTGCGACTGAAGTGTGTGGTACGGCGGTTGTGGGAAGAAAATCTGGTGATGCACCGTGGAGTGATGAAATTGAGGCAGCCCGAAAAGAAAAGAAAGAAGCGCACGAAAAAACTTTGAACATCACAGGTCTCAGCGATGAGGAGAAAAATAGGCTCAAAAATGATTACATACATAAAAATAGGAAAGCTAAACAACTAGTTAAGGAAAGTAAAGATAATATCAGAACAGAAGAAGAAAAGGAAATACAAAACGACTTTGGGGAAGCAAAAAATTGATATTTGAATCTATGGAGGAAAGTGAGAGTACAGAGTTTCTCAGCATGAGAAACAGCAAAGGTGAAATGTTTGAAGATACCGACGGGATAGTTGACGCTTTAAAAGACTCTTTCAAGCAATTATTAGAGGGTGAAGATATAGGGCAACAGAACTATGTCATAGAACATAATGCGTTAGAAAACCCAATTGAAACAGTCTGTGTCACTGAGGTTTGAGATATAATTAAGAACTTAAAAAACGGTGAGGCTGCTGGTGTAGACAGTGTTAGCGCTGAAATGCTTGAATGCGGTGGCAAATACATACCACAAAGGTTGTGCGAATCAATAAATTTATGTTTCGAGGTGCGAGAAGTCCCAGACGATTGGAGAAAAGCGACTATCATACCAATATAGAAAAGAACGGGAGATAAAAGCAACTGCAGTAATTACAGAGGTATCAGCTTACAAAGTACCATAAGCAAAATATACTCAAAAATACTTATTCGTAGGATAATGAAAATTACAGAATAAAAGATATGGGAAGTCTGAAGTGGATTTATGCCAGAAAGATCATGTACAGATCAGATATTTAGCTTGAGACAGATCACAGAAAAAAGCTTGAGAGTGGGAAAGGAAGTTTTCTGTGCATTTGTTGACCTAGAAAAAGCATTTGCCAAGGTAAATAGAAGTGAACCGTAGGAAGACCTTAGAGAGTACAGAGTCAATGGATGGCTTCTACAAGCAATGAAAACAATATTTTTCGTAACTAGTGCGGACTGACGGCCTTTTTGAAACGAGCGCAATGTTTTTGTAATGAGTCTCTGGTTCGGGTGCCTACGGCGCCCTTACCTACGACTCGTTACAAAAACATTGCGCTCGTTTCAAAAGGGAAAGCGGTCAGTCCGCAGGAGTCACGAACGATACTTTTCAGAACAAAATCATAAATGGCGTGATTTCATTGTCTCCATGGAAAAATGCAAAATCGCGTTTTGAGTCGGCGAAGGTACGCATGAGCTCTGCTGCGTTTTTGTTCTAGCGAGCGTGAATGAGACAACAAAGTATAATGTGCGAGAAGATAAGAACACGCTATACTCCTCGTTAGAAACATCGACTCACTAATCCGTCACGAATTTTCTTTCTATCTTTGCCTACGACGATCTCTCTCTAGCCAAATCTAGCGTTACGAAAATACTCGGGCATGCACAAACAAAGCTCTTTTTTGAGCTCTACGTCACGCCGTGCTAACTGAACCCTATTTTGTAACTCATCCAACGCACCGTCAGGCGCCGCTCAAAAAGCGTGCCTTTTCGTTTGTCTACGGAGGCATGAAAACACGCCATTTTTAGGATTGCGTTCTGAAAAGAAAATTTTCTCTGCATTTGTCGACCTAGAAAATGAATTTTACAAGGTGAATAGAAGTGAACTTTGGGAGACCTTAAAGAGTACGGAGTCAATGGATGGCTCTCACAAGAAATAAAAACAATATATACAGGTAGTAAAGATAGTGTAGGTGTAAATGGGAAACTGAGCGACTTGTTCGATATTATACAAGGCGTGAAACAAGGATGCGATATGTGCTCATGGCTATTCATCATACATATTGATAAGTGTCTAAGTATAGCCCTCTTCGAAGAAGAAGGTGTATATTTCGAAACAGTGAAGGTACGTGGGTTAGCTTTCGCAGATGGCAAGACTGTTATGGCAGAATTAATCAAAGACTTGCAAAGAATGTTGAATAAACTTATTGCAAGCATGAAGAACATGCGCCTCAAAATTAACGTAAATAAAACAAAAATCATGGTGTTTGAGGGAAAACGTGAGGAAACAATGTGCAACATTGTCCTAAAAGAAAGCAGATTAGAACAAGTCGACAAGTACATATATCTGGGTAGCCTATTCACTAGCGAAGGAAAAAAATATAGGGAGTTGGATAAGCGCATAAATGAGGGTAAGAAGGGAATCGGTAGAGCAGGGTCCATTCTCAGAAGTGAAAATATATCAAAAAAGCTAAAATGGCCATACATGATTCTATATTCGTACCGACTGTACTATACGGTAGCGAGCCATTGACCTGTCAAGAAAAGGACCGGGGTAAAATTAGCGCGATTGGCATTAAATCTCTGCGCACAATATGCGGAAAAACACTGATGGAAAAAGTGCTGAACGAGATAATCCTCCCAAAACGTGGTACTGGAGAGTCACTAGTAACTACATTGCAGCAGTTTCGGAGAAAAAAATACAAGTTTATTTTTGCATATAGCATACAAGCTAACAGAAATTAAGCAGCAATGTGACTTTCTTAAGGTTAGTGAATGCTAAATTTGTAGGAAATAAGAAAAATGTATGACATTCTCATCAGGGAAGGTATTATATTTGTGTAAAGGACCCCATACCAAATAAATTGAAAAAAGATCTCGGTAAATTTTTCGTTCGTATCGCAACAAAAGTCGCTTTTCCTGCACGCTAGAGTAGACGTACCGATACTCGAGGACTGTTTGCCGCCACGCTCAGGACTTATGCCCAACTCTGTGCCTCTTTGATATTTTGTAATTTAGGAACCCCTGATCGATATTATACGTGTGTGAAGGTCGAGAGAAGATCACCTTTTCTTTGGTGCTACGTCCAAAGTCGCTTTTCATGTATGCTAACAGAAACATACCGACACTCGAGGACGGGTTTTACGCCACGCACAGGGATCATGTCCAACTCGGTGCCTCACTGATATTTTGTACATGAGGACCTTCTGCTCGACAAGGTGTATGTCGTAACATCAAGAGAAAAATACTTTTTTGTTGGCATTGCGTCCAAGGTCGCTTTTCATGCATGCCAAAGGAGATATACGAACACTGGTGGACTGTTTGGCGCCACGCTCAAGGATCATACTAAACTCTGTGCCTCATCGATATTTCGTACTGTAGGACTCCGTAATCGATACTATACGTGTCTGTAGATCGAGAGAAGAATACTTTATCTTTCTTGCTACGTCCAAAGTCTCTTTTTATGTATTCTAACAGAGATATACCGACACTAGCGGAATGTTTGGAGTCACGCTCAGGGATCATGCCCAACTGTGTGACTCTTTAATATTTCGTACCTTAGGACGCACCTTTCTGTCCCCGTCAAAAAGGTTCTTGACAAAAGGTTGTAGAAGTAACAGATTCTAATCTTTCTTGCGTCAAATATAGTCTCGCCAAAAGCTGAGCTGGCATTCTGCGATAATCACGCTCACTGCAGTTATTCTGCATTAGGGATTCTTTGTTTTGGTCTGTTGGCAGCGTAAAATATCGTGTGATTGTGTTGAGTGGAGGGATAGCGTATATTATGTTCATGTCGTGCATATACCATTTACCACAATACGCTAGCCGCATGCGCACAAGTACCCAGACTCCGAGCACCCGCTTTGCACGTGTCAGCAATCCAAAGTTGATGCCGAGTTTCGTTTCTGAATCGTGAATAAAGTCGAACTCTGATCAGTCCCGGCTCTGTTATGATTTCGCGATTTTGCTCGTTCATGACTTCCAACTGTATCTCTTCATCTTTCCTCCGTAGCTTATCCTGAATGTACGAAGAAGCTAAATGGACCTGATAGACACCGACTGTCAAACCTCTATGGAAAGCTCATGGCAGACGAGGAAAGTAATGCACGTGTTGAGTATCCAGCTGAACCCATCGATTACCACTTGTAGCCTGCAGACTTTCCACTTCTACTAGTGCTTGGACAACGTTTACTTCTTGCGCTCTAGCTAACAATTGTCTAGCTAATAAGCTATTAGCTCCTGCTATTTCAATAGGCGCATGGTACCTATTAATTAGACCTCCAATAACACGATAGAAGTCACCGAGGTTGGCTGCATGCTGCACTGGAATCGTGTGATCGAACAACATGAAGATGGTTTTGATGTGGCCGTTTCTGGCCACCACTATCCATATTGTCGTTCGTCGATATATGCAATTATTCTGCGGATATGAGGCTCTGGATGGTATAATTAGTTAGCAAATTCGGTCACATGTCTTGCTATATAATCCTCATTCTTTATCGCATCAAGCCCTATATTTTGAGGAACAAATCTTAGAATCAGCGATTGTCTGACTGTAGCAACTGGTAGACTCGTAGCTTGTCTGCTTTAATACCGAAATATGATCTTCAGACATATACATTATCGAGCAGACGGTCCTAAGCTACAAAATATCAAGGAGGCATAGAATTGGGCATAATCCCTGAGCGTGGCACCACACCGTCCTCGAGTGTCGGTATGTCTCCTTCAGTATGCATGAAAAGCGGCTTTGGACGCAATACCAACGAAAAACTATTCTTCTCTAGAACCTCAGACACGTATATTATCGATCAGGAGGTCCTAAACTACAAAATATCACTGAGGCACACAGTTGAGCATGATCCATGAGCGTGACGCCAAACAGTCCACTAGAGTCGGTATATCTCTGTTAGCATACATGAAAAGCGACTTTGGACGAAGCATCAACGAAAAAGTATCCTTCTCTCCACCTTCAGACACGTATATTTTTGATCAGGGGTCCTAATGTACAAAATATCAGTGAGGCACCGAGTTGGGCCTAATCCCTGAGCGTGACGCCAAACAGTCAACCAGTGTTCGTATGTCTCTTTTAGAATGCAACAAAAGCAACATTGGATGCAATACCAACGAGAAAGTATCCTTGTCTCGACCTTCAGACACGTATATTTTCGATCAGGAGTCCTAATGTACAAAATATCAGTGAGGCAACGAGTTGGCCATGATTCCTCAGCGTGACACCAAACAGTCCTCGAGTATCATTATGTCTCTGTTAGCATACATGAAAAGCGACTTTGGACGTAGCACCAAAGAAAAAGTAATCTTCTTTCGACCTTCAGATACGCATTTTATCGATCAAGGGGTCCTAATGTACAAAAAATCAGTGAGGCAGCAAGTTGGGCATGATCCCTGAGCGTGAAGCCAAACAGTCCGCCAGTGTCGGTATATCTGAGTTAGCATGCATGAAAAGAGACTTGGGACGTAGCACCAAAGAAAAAAGTATTCTTCTCTCGACCTTTAGACACGTATATTATTGATCAGAGGGTCCTCAAGTATCGGGGATGTCATGATCTACAACGCATCCAAAATTCAGAAAAAATCCACCGGGACCTTTTGTCAATGTATTACGTGCGGGGTCCTTTGACCCCCTCAGTTCTTTTCAAATGTTCACGTTTTGAGATCCCCTAAACCCAAAAAACAGGTTTTTACGAAAGTGTCTGTATGTATGTCTGACTGTCTGTGAGCAGGATAACGTTTTGAAAAATGAATACATTAATTAAAAAAGTTAAAGCAAATAGTATTTTGTATTGTACTGTTGTATTGTTGTATTGTCAACGGCGATACCACGCCGAAAACACCAGTTCCCGTTAGAGCACTGAAGTTAAGCAGTGTTGGGCGCGGTTAGTACTTGGATGGGTGACCGTTCGGGGAATACTGCGTGTTGTTGACCCGTCGTGGGTGTGGTGGACCCACACTGGTAGTATTTATCCACCTAGAAACACTACCCGAATCGGGTAGTGAGGCAATGAACTTTCGAGTTCGAAATGCTAATAAATTTTTTTTTTTTTTTTTAAAGCAAATAGTGGGACGATGGTCGTGGGGGTTAAGACATAGGCTTTGGACCCACGCCGTCGCCTGCGGGTTCGATTCCCGCCTCGCACTCTGGAAGAGCCTCGGTGGCCCATGCGGCGAACACTTGCTTAGCAAGGGAGTTGTTCATCTCCGGAGAGTCGTGGGACCGGTACCTCTAGAGAAAAAGGTTCTCCAAGTACTTAAGGCTGTTGCTCTTGGTGGTTCGGAACCCACCTTAAACTGTGGCTTCCCCTCCCACCACCAAGTAAGTGTGTGGGGGTGTGTAAAGGAATAGGGAAGAGATACAAGAAAAATGTAAACCCTTAGGGGACACATTAGAAGCTTTTAATCAATCCAAAAAGTTGAAGCATTTTGAAGAATTTCAAGACCATTTGTTTCAAGAACTGAAAATTTTATGTGCGGCTGTTCGTAGTACTCGGAAAGTTGAACAATTTATCTCTACAACTTTTTTCCATAAGAAATAAATCACCAGAGTTATAGCATTTACAAATTTCACAAAAACAAACGAAAAAGAAAGTTTTAGGCCAAACAACACACGATATAAAAAAAATAGAGAGGAGAAAAACGTTGCTTTTTAAACACCCTACAAGTTTGTCATAACAACTTTTTGAATTTTCTTAAAAAATCGAAAATTCAAATTTTGATCGCACAAAAAATAATTAAAAATCCCAAATTTAATTTCTCTGTCAAACTATGCAAGATGCGAAAAAAGAATACAGGACAAAAATTCTGCAGCAAAAAAAGATCTACAAATTTTTCACTGATCACTTTTTGATAGGAAGTGTAGTTTTTGTTTTACTCATAAAAAATACATTAAAAATAAATAAAAAAATTTAATCTTTGGACAAATGACAAAAGCTAAAAAAAAATGAACGGGCAGACTTTTTTTACCAAAAAAAGAGCTGAAAATTTGTTAATTATCGGCTTTTGATAGGATGTGTAGGTAGTTTTTATTTTAATCGCGAAAAAGTAACATTAGAAATAAAAAGATTGAATTTGTGGAAACACGACGCAAGGTGCGAAAAATATTAATTAGCAAAAGTTGCTCATCCAAAAAATATCAATTTATTTGTCATCTATCATAATTTTATGGAACGCGTGGTTTTTGTTTCATTCATAAAGACATCATTAACAATAAAACCTAAACATTTTTGGACAAACGACACAAGCCATAACATTACATAACAGTGATTTTTTTAAATCGTTAAAAACGAAAAAAGATAAGAGAAAAAGTAATCAAAAGTCGTTCACCCATAAAAGGTCTACACATTTTTAATGAATTATGTTTTGGTAGGATGCATATTTTTTGTTCAAATCATAAAAAATGACATTGAAAACAAATAAATTTTTTGAGAAATGGCACAAGGTGCAATAAAATGTTAATTAACGAAATTGTTTTTTTTATAGGATGCACACTTTTTTTTAATTACAACAACAAGACAGTGAAAATACATTTATTTCATTATTATCAATGCATTTTATGAATTGTTATAACATAAATTTGTTGAAATAATGCATTGCTTAGAGTAGCTGAGAATAACAAATACTACAAAATAAAGCACTAATAATAAAGTAATCATGAAAAATAAAAATTTGTACTTTATTTTGCAACATCTGAATAAGCAGTCCCAGACCGAGGTATGGAAATAAATATAATATACATTTGATACATTAGAATTGAACTCAATGTAGAAAAGTTGACTTAAATGATGAAATCGCATGTGAAAATGGTGCTGCAGTACGTCAACTCATGAAGGAAAAAGATGCACAAAAATGTGTATTTATTTGAGAATTACCATAGAGGAAAATATTTTTTGTAGATTAATCTTTGAAATGTTATTATAGAGAATCCTGATTTAATAGTTAACGGTTATTTTGCAAGTAAATTTTTTAAATTAAATTGGCTATTCATGTTTATTTTCAAAATGAAAATCATGATAAAGTTTTAAATTCAAGGTGGAAATATCTTGTTCTAAATTTAATAATGCAATTTTTAGGATTCTGCAAAACAGTTGTTCAGGATTTTGGAATGTGTATTTGATAAATAAATGCAGCTGTTCAGAAATGAACTTTTACTTTCTTCTTTTAAATAAATGTATCGCAAACTACAATATGAAGATCGCAAGATAACCTATAAGCATGCGTGCGAAACTTAGGAAAACCACGGATTTAAAACTGGGATAAATATTTTCTATAACTATAATTCAACATAATGAATATACATACACACATATTACAATAAATACTTCACACCCTTACGTAAAATCAGGAAAATTACTTCAATTCGGCTTTTCAGCAAAAGGAAGCGGCCTAGCGGATACCTGACAGCTCATTTCAGATTCTCGTATCTAGCTCACATGGTGTGCTTGAAGACTGAAAAAAGTTTCTATATCGTTCGGACCTTAAAAATCAGCTGACTGAAATCCTAGCTGCTACCTTTCGCGAGTTATGCGTATTTTTAGATTTTCACATAACAACCTACACTAGAAAGCTTGCTAAATCGGGTTTATTAAGTACAACGCTTCTTTAAGTTTACCGTTTTTCCAAAATATATCGAAAATAAGTTTGTGTTTCTTATGTTTTACATTTGGAAAATTTAGTTACCATTTTTGGCCAAGTCCAAGACCAACAACGTGGATGTAGTGGCTGAATGGTCGCATTTTGTATTATTTTTGTTTTTAACTTTTGTTGTATTTTTTGTATTTTTTATATATTATATATTGGATGATGTATATGATAAATTATATAGTTAATAGTATGGATAAACTTAAATAAGTGTTTTTTAACAATATTTAGAAATATAGATTAGTAAATAATGTTTAAAATTATAAGTGAAGCGAAGAAAATTCTATTACTGCTTTTAGTAGCTGTTCATTGTTGTTTTACCTCTGGAAAAGTTCGACTTTTACCTGATGTTTACATCAATGAATTGAACCGCTGGCGATCAAAAGGGGATACGCCCGAAACGCCGTCGTTTTAGTTGGCCCCTGGGTCATATTTTTTTTCAGTTCAAATTTTAATTTTTTAATAACATATCCCAATAGGAAATTTTATTGCGCATATTTTTAGTCCTATAAATAAATGTGATAACTTTATTAGTTTTCGAAATAATCAAGAAAATGTTACTTTTTTCTGGAATCGCAAAATACGAATTTTTTGTCTTCAACTCGCCACAAGTTCTATAATAATAGGAATTTTGTGATAAAAATTTCAGAAAATGTGCACCATCATATAACGAAACTAACAGTATTTATAGAATTTCAATTGATTCTCACTAAAAATTTATAACGATTTTTATTCTTCTCATTGCGTAAATTAGATATTCAAAGTTTCAAACGCTTCGGGAGTCGAACGAGTTTTCAGAAAATTAAAATTAACGGTCACCTAAACTTTTGTTAGGATTCAAGGAAGTTTTTTGGAAAATATCAGGCAATTATGTTTTATAGTTTTAAAGTGACAATTGATTTAAGATCTCAGCGCTGTCCCGTACGCGTGCTAGCTCGTCCTGCAATATCAACGTCTATATAACAGCCGACGATTGGAAGGTTAAGCCGGACACCAAAACAAAAAAGCATATGTTTATTTTGATTCTCTCATAAAGAACATAATGCACAGAAGCATTATTGTAAAAAAGTGTTAGCATATAATATTCTGTTTAGGATAGTTTAAGTTTACTTAAAATAAAAAGAACCTAAATATGGGTCGAGGCAGGAAAAGAAATAGGTGTGAAGAAAATTGGTTGAAGAATAAGAAAAAATGTTCCTGAAATAAGGCACTACTTAAAAGTATTAGAGAAAATTAAAAATTAACTTTTCTGATAATTTTAATATCCTATTATTATTTTTTATTTGATTTCTTAATAGCTTTTTCTAAAAAATCTTGTATTTTAAAACTAGTTTAAAGAGTCTAATATAATCTTTTACATTGAATTCTACTATTGAAAATGTAAAAAGTTTTAAATATCAAATTATCACGAAATTAATGGAGAACATTCAATGATTAGATGTTTCTTTTAATCAAAAAGTTTACAAAACTTATGTTATATTGTAGGGGAAGGAATATATTACTAAATCTAAAACTATAAAGGACGGTGTAAAAGAAAAGTAAGTTTTAATTTTTATAATTTGTTATTGAAAAATAATAAACAAATGTAAATGATAATGTCTTCATTATTATTTTGATAGCCGGCTTGACCTCCCAATCGCCCGCTGTTATACATACGTTGATATTGCAGGACGAGCTAGCACGCGTCCGGGTCGGTGCTGAGATCTTATATCAATTGTGGCTTTAAAACTATACAACATAATTGCCTGATATTTTCCAAAAAACTTCCTTGAATCCTAAAAAAAGTTTAGGTGACCGTTAATTTTAATTTTCTGAAAATTCGTTCGACTCCCGAAGCGTTTGAAACTTTCAATATCTAATTTACGCAATGAGAAGAATAAAAATCGTTATAAATTTTTAGTGACAATTAATTGAAATTCTACAAGTCAGGTTAGTTTCGTTATATGATGGTGCATATTTTCTGAAATTTTTATCACAAAATTCCTATTATTGTAGAACTTGTGGCGAGTTGAAGACAAAAAATTCGTATTTTGCGATTCCAGAAAAAAATAACATTTTCTTGATTATTTCGAAAACTAATAAAGTTATCACATTTATTTATAGGACTAAAAATATGCGCAATAAAATTTCCTATTGGGATATGTTATTAACAAATTAAAATTTGACCTGAAAAAAAATATGACCCAGGGGCCAACTAAAACGACGGCGTTTCGGGCGTATCCCCTTTTGATCGCCAGCGGTTCAATTAGATCGAGCTCTGGAAAGCAACGATAAATTATCCGAAATACTAAAAATTCGCGTAATTCTTACTCATTCAAAAGAAAGTTTACGTTGCAAGAAAACAATAATGGATTAGGGTATTGGTCGGAGCAAAGCGCAGGACCTATACATCGTGATTTTCAAAAATGTTGGGCACGTTAGAAGGTAACATGTATGCAGCACAAATCATACTCCTTACAGCTATTAAAAACAGTATTAGAATTTTCTTCGCTTCCCTTGTAATTTTGAACATTATTTACTAATCTATATTTATAAATATTGATAAAAAACACTTATTTCAATTCATCCACACTAATAAATATATAATTTACTATATATACCATTCGATATATGATATATAAAAAATACAACAAAAGTTAAAAAGAAAAAAAAAGAAAAAAGGGATCATTCAGCCACTGCGTCTTCGTCGTTGGTCCTGGGCTTGGCTAAAATTCGTAACTAAATTTTACAAATGTAAAAAATAAGCAACACAATCTTATTTCCGCTATATTTTGGAAAAACAGTACACTTAAAGAAGCGTTGTACTTAATAAACTCGATTACGCAAGCTTTGTAATACAGGTTGTTAAATAAAAATCTAAAAATGCGCATAACTCGCGAAAGGGAACAGCTAGAATTTCATATTCAGCTCATTTTCAATGTCCAAACGATATAGAAACTTTTTGCGTTAGCAGATTTTGGATCCATTTTAGTCAAACCTTTTCAGTCTTCAAGCACACCGTGCTCAATCGCCTGCTGTTCAGGACATCGTAGCTACATAGGCACGCATGCGCATTCGTATTTTCGCCTTTACGACATCTGGTTATGTCTGGTGTAGATACGACAAATTACACGGAAAAAAAAGTTCATTAAACTTTCTTGAAGTATTACAAGAGTCGGGGATGAGAGCGAACCTTGAACAAATTTTCTATATTCTGTATAACTTTCAGGATTTAATATAGAACTAACCTAGAATAACTCTACAAGAATTCTGTAAACTCTATATTGAACTCCGATTTGAAAAAGTTTAATAAAATATATAGAGAAATTCATGAAAGAATGCTGAAAACTTTCGTAGAAATCACAATTGAGGTATTGAAAGTTTGTAATCACATAATTATAAGGTTTAAATACCTCAATTCAGTCAAATGTATAGAAAAATTCTTTAAAAAATGTTGAAAAATCTCATAGAAATTCGATTTGAAGTATTGAGTGTTTGTGAACTACTTCAATCTAAGATCTATAGACTTCAGTTCTTTAAAATGTAGCTGCGCAGTCGCTACTGCGCGCAGGCAGCGACTTTTCCGCATCGCTTCCGCGTGAAAAAAAAGAATTCAAGTCTTAGAGAACATTAGCACGCGTTGATAATTAAAATATTAAGTTTGCCAATAACCGACACATCTCTAAATGGTAAATCCACTACCCGGGTGCACCGGAAGGTGCACCACCCAGCTAACACAGTTACTAGTCCGAATAGTCACATAATTGTAACAAGATTCAGAAAATCAGTCACTGGTGACTTCCCTGCTGGTCACCCAGTGACAATATATTTCCCACTCAAAGTAGTAACAAATTACAAGCGAAGCAGGTAACATTATCCCGCCATTGTGATCACATGCTTGTAACAAAGTGATGTTTGGAAACGCAACGTGCAATGACAGCATAACCTCAAAATATATATCGTTTCGGAATTATAATTATGAATACTTTTGCAAAGATGTTGGAAAGGGACATAATTAAACGATAAATAAGTTCCAGAAAAGTGAAATAATATGTGAACATATCTGTTATAAAAAAACAGAACCCTTACGAAAAAGAAATCACATTAGAGGCTAGACCCAAAATGTATATGTATGAATGAAAATTAAATAACTAAGTAGAATATTGATATTGTAATAAATTCTTTTTAATAAAAAATAAGTATAATTATCATTATACTATTAAAAATACAAAAATATAAACAAAATATTCCAAAATCAAGGTAAAAGCTATTTACGTTTGAAGTTTTAAATTGTGCGGGAAATCACAGAGCCAATGAATGCCTATTGCTTGCGCATGCGCACGAAGTTTTTCTGTCCAGTAAGATCGCTGCCGGCTCTTACCACCATGTTACTAGTCTGACAGGGAACGGTTGCAAACAAGCCTCCCTAATAAACTACGGCGATTATGCCGTTACCTGCTAGGAGACTGACATACAAGTAACAATTCCTCTGATAACATGTGATCATTCAGGAACCTTTCAGGATGGTAACAGGTTAGCTGGGCAGGTCGTTCAAGACGTCATCTACGAGAACTTTTTTAGAATCTAAATTGTATCAATAGCCAAAATAACTACCAATGGTGAGTCGACGATCAGGATGCACCGGAACGTGCACCAGGTCGTTTGGCACGTATTCTACGAGAACTGCTTTAAAATTCAAATTGTGTCAACATCCAAAATAATTAAGTGTTGTGTCGACGATCCAGGTGCACCGAGTCGCGCACCAGGTAGTTCAGCACGTATTCTACGAGAACTTTTTAGAAATTTGAATTGTTTCAACCACCAAATTAACTACCGCCGACTCACCATTGGTAGTTATTTTGGTAGGTAAACCTCAAGATTTCTAAAGAAATCATCGAGTCAAGCTCCCTTCGATCGTTTTTTTATATTAAGAAAATATAAGAGAAAACAAAGTTTTCATATTTTTGTTTCGGTCTTACGATCCATTTAGAAAAAATTGAAAAACTAAATCGAGTCAAAATTCCTTTTTATTGACGTTTTGGCCCCATCTGTGGGCCTTCATCGATACAAACATCTTAAAGAATAATCAGAGTCAATCATAAATATACGTCGAAGCGAATGACAACATTTTAATATTTTGTGAAGTCAGATATTCTGAAGTTTTAAAAATCATTATGAAGTTTGTAAAAAAAGTATTGGGAAACTATAAAGTCAAAGGAACTTTCACAATATGTCAAAAAAGGTTCATATTTTGTAATTAAAATGATGTGAAACAGCTAACAAACTGATATTTTTTCACAAACTTCATAGTGATTTTTAAAACTTCAGAATGATCTGACTTTCCAAAATTTTAAAATGTTGTCATTCGCTTCGACGTATATTTATGATTGAGTTCGATTATTCTCTAAGATGTTTCTTTCTGATGAAGGCCCACAGATGAGGCCGAAACGTCAATAAAAAGGAATTTTGACTCGATTTCTTTTTTAAATTTTTTCTAAATGTATCGTAAGACCGAAATAAAAATATGAAAACTTTGTTTTCTCTCATATTTTCTTAATGGTAGTTAGTTTGGCTATTGACATAATTTAGATTCTAAAAAAGTTCTCGTAGATGACGTCTCGAACGACCTGGTGCACGTTCCGGTGCACCCGGGTAGTGCACTTGCCATTTAGAGATGTGTCGGTTATTGGAAAACTTAAGATTTTAATTTTCAACGTTAAAAATTGAAATAGATTCAACTTTTCCCATTCCCATTCATTAATCGATTCAAAAAATATAGAATTGGGAATTCAACTTTTAAAATTATTTGCAATGCAAGCCTTTAATTTCATATAACTTATATAAACTTATTCTATATAGCTATATAACATCTTATTAATCTTGAACCTACTAGAATTTATAACCAAAAAAGAATTTGCGATTAAAAATTTGTTCGAAATTTAAAGTTTCCAAAATTTAAAAAATGTTAAAGATCCCGAAATTTGTAATTACCTAAATTTTAAACTAAATTTTCGAAATATGATATTCTTGAAATTACTGACATTATAAATATAAAACTCCAGAAATTTCAAATTTCTGAAATCATTAACCTAGAATTTTCAAATCACAAAAATTTGTCAAACAGCCCTTCACAGCTGTAGCTTATATTTTAGATTTTTTTTAATACTACAAGTTATGTTAGCTGCGAGGTTTTCTCAGGAGCTCCGAATGCGTAGGTAGGGGGTTCGAGCCCACAGCGAATAATAATTTTAATAGCGTGCGATTATTTGTGAAGTGATTGCTTGTGTAATGGTAAATAATTATGTACTTAAATATGTGAACAAATATTAGAGTATAACGATAATAATAATGACAATTAAAAAGATTTTTTTTAGGCTAAAAATCGGCCATGATTTTATAGAACTGTTCTCTATAGATAGATAAACGTTTATTTTTCAGCCTGCTGGCCTTAAAAAATTGACTTGCTTACACATTGATTTTTCACAGAATTTCCTTAAAACTAACCCTTAAGAAATAACATCCATCCATTCCTTATCTCCAAGCCGCACGCTCGTATCGCCTTGCCTTCCTCGCTTCGCCTCGCCTCGCTCGCATGTCCCTACTTTTTCGCATTGCCTCGCTTGCCAACCTCTGTTTTCGCAGCTAATACCTATTACTTGTCTACTATTTACAATATTTACATCTTACTTATATCTACTTTCTCTCCTATTTACAATCTTTCCTTCTCCACTCCTCTTCCTCCTTCCTTCTCTTCATCTCCATCTTACCCACCACTCCCTTCACCCATGCTACTGCCCTTTTTTCCCCCTTTTCATGCAACAATGCCTCCATGCTTATCTCACTTCTTTCCACCTCCCCGCACTCCTCCAGCCAGTGCTCCACTCTTGCATCCCCCTTTCCGCACAGTTCACACATCCTCTTCTCTCGAGAGAGCCAAAACCTATTGAAACCCTCCATACAACCACACCTCATCCTCGCTATAAGTTCCTGACTTCCTTTCTCTTCTTTCACACACAAATATTGCGCTCTTGCCCTTGGCATAATCCACACATAGTTCCCGTTAAATCTTGACTCTCTTATTCTCTCTTCCCCTTCTGTCTTCTCTCTCTCCAAGCTGTTTTGCTTAACCAATTCATAAACCTTCCTTCCTTCCTCGTGCATCCATCTCACTTCATCCATCTGCAATCCATTCATTCTAAAATACCGTTCCCTCTCCGCCTCCATCTTCCCACCCCCTCCCCTGGTCTCCTTCTCCCACCAACACTCCCTAACCAGCCTACTTCCCCCCTCTTCCAAAAATTTCTCCTCATATTTACACGCCCGGCTCCCTGCTAGAATTCCTACACTCGTTCTCCCCGTCTCCCTCCTGACAATATAATTAGGCGTGTTCCTTGCCAACCCCAGGGTCCACTTTACATACCTCTCCTGCGTTCTATTTACCTCTTCACTTTCCTTCCACCCCCACACCTCTACCCCATACAATAGCACACTCATCACTAGTGAATCAAACAATTTCCTTCTCTTTCAAAGTCATCTGCGAATAACTTCATTCCCAACCCCCACACCTGCCTCATCACCACATTTTCCTCTCCTCACTCTCTCTTTTATGTGACCATCCACTCCCCCATTCCTTCGAAACACGAAGCCCAGGTACACAAACTCTTTCACCTCCTGTACCTCCTTTCCCTTCCACTTCCACTCCCTTCCCTTATCCCTTCCCCCTCCTTTTCTGAATACCATAACCTTGGACTTTTCCGCATTCAGCTCTAACCCCTTTTCATCCAGGTATCTTCTCAACCTCTTCATCATCTCCTTTAAGGCCTCCTCGCTGGTTGCCAGCAACACTATGTCATCTGCATACGCTAGCGACCAAATTCTAACCCCTCCTATCCTTAATCCTCCTACCACCCCGGCCTCCAGCTTACTTTCCATATCCGCAATTAAAATCGCAAAAAGCGTTGGGCTAAGTGCACACCCTTGCCTTAGACCCCTATCCATCCAGAATCCCTCGGAAATCCCCTCCCCTCCTCTTACCTTGTCTTTGGTCTCTTCATATATCTCCCTTACCCTTCCAATTAGGCGTCTCTCTACTCCCCTATCCTCCATTGCCTCCCACAACCTCCCCCTATCCACCGATGGAAACGCGGCTTTGAGATCCACAAAAAACGCGTACACTCTCGTCCCCTTCTTCGCTAATTCTCTATCCACCACGTGCTGCATCACGTAGATATTGTCAATAGTACTCCTACCTGCCCTAAATCCCGCCTGCGTCTCCGGCAATATTCCTTTCCCCTCGACATCCTTCCGCAGTCTCTCTGCCACTACCATCGCGTATACCTTATACGCCGTATTCATTAGCGTAATCCCTCTATAATTTTCCTGCCTATCTCTATCCCCTTTCTTATACAGTGACACTATTAGCCCTTCTCCCCACCCTCCTGGGAATCCCTCGCCCCTCCATATTTTCTTCACTACCTCCTTCAGCCTCTCCCTAACCTCTTGTGTACTAAACAGCCATGCTTCGTTCTCTACCCCATCCAGCCCTGCTGCTTTTGACCTTTTCAACTTCCTTATCTGCTTCTCTATCTCTTCGTCATTCAACTCCTCCATCTCTGCCTCCCCCGTTCTTCTACTTCCCCCATCCTTCTTCCTTGAATCCGAGCCCTGGAATGATTCTTTGAAAAACTCTCTCCACTCCTCACTCCCTATCTTCTCGCTAACCCCCACCCTACGCTTCCTAAACCTATTTATTATCTTCCAGACGTCCCCTTCTGTCTTAACATTTGCTAACTCCTCTTCCAGATCTTTCGCCTTTTCCTGTTCTTTCTTCTTACACACCAATCCAAACCCCTTCCTCATTTCTACGTACTCCTCCCTTCTCGCATTACCCTCTTTCCACTTCTTGTACTTCCTCTTCACCTTCCTCTTCATCTTTTTACATTCCCTATCCCACCACGGTTTCACCATTCCTTTCTTCTTCTTTCTAAATACCTTCTTTTGCACACAACCTTTCACCTTCTCTTTCAGATCCTCCCATATCTCTTCCACCGACTCCCCTCCAAAGCGTACCTTTCCTAGCTCCTCTTGATACTTCTCCACCGCCTCCCTCGTCCAGGTCACCCTCTCCCCTATCGAGACTTCTTCCCTGCCTTGTCTTCCGCCACCCTCAACTCTTATCCACAGACTCAATGGCTGATGGTCTGATTCCACCCTCCCCTCTACTGCGAATTTTTTCCGTCTCTTCCCATCCTTGCATATTCATGACCACATAATCTATCACCGATACCCCCACCTTACTTACATATGTGTATTCTCCCTCTTCGTCCCCATTTGCCATACCATTCGCCACTGCCCACCCTCTATCCTCCATCCAGTCCCTTAGAATCTCCCCCTCCTTATTTATTACATTATCCTTCTATTTCCTCTCGAAGCTCTCCCCTTCCCTGTAAAGTCCCCCTTCGCTCCCCATTCTCGCATTAAAGTCCCCACCCAGTACCACCATACCCTCTTCTCTTTCGCCCAGCAGGTCTTCCACTCTTTCTTTAATTCTTTCCATCCCATCCTTGTTGTAAACTGTCACAAACTTACACTTTATCCCTCCTATTTTTATTTCCCTCATTTGCACTCCCTCCCCCTCTTCCTCTCCATGAACTTTTTCCTCTAATCCATCTCTAGCCCCGGTTATAATTCCCCCACTGGCCCTTCCTTTCTTCTTCACTCTGACCGCCTCCTGAAGTCTCCACCTATACCCCCTTGGTAGCTTTGGCTCTATTCTATCCCATTCCTTTCTTTCTACCCACGTCTCTACCAGTCCAACAACATCAAATTCCTGGATATACCGCCAGAACTCCTCGTCCTTCTTCTTTACCCCTGCTACGTTCCAGTACAGCACCTTCACTACTCCTCTACCCTGCGTTACCCCCACCCCCTACTTCCTACGAAACAAATCCCCCTGCACTTCCTTCAACACCTCGCTCTCCTCATCTCACACCCACATCTTCCCGTCTACTCTTATTTTTCTATATCCTACCTTCGCCGATCTCCCTTCTCTCTTCTCCCTCCTCGCCCTGTCATAAAGCATTCTCTGTACATCCCTTTCCTTTCTCGTCAAATCGTGATCTATGAAAACTCCCGCATCCCGTATCCTACTCTTATTCCGCATTACCCCCAGCTTTTCTTCCCAGCTCTCCAACTCCACAACCGCCACTTCCTTCTCTTTCCTCCCCTCCAACTTAATTTTCCCTACCCTGCCTTTAACCCACCCTATGCTCTGTAGCAGCTCTTCCACGCCCTCCCTTTCTTCTCCACTCTTTAACTTCAACCCTCTTATCACAATATTATTTCTCCTGTCTGCCTTCTCTTTTCTCTCCATTCTCAACTCCATTGCCCTTATCCGTTCCCTATCCGCCCTCTCCTCCTTTTCATTCCTACGCTCTCCTACTTTATCTTTTATCATATTCTCTACCCTTTCCCAAATACCTTTAATCACACTTCCCCCACCTCCGTCACCTACTTCCATTTCCGTCCTGCCCTCCACCTTCTCAAGTCTCTTTTCCGTCCTTTCCTGCCACAGCCTGATCTCCTCTCCCATCTGCTTTATTTTAATTTCCTTCACGTCCTTCCTTAGCTCCCTGATCTCGCCTACCAGCATCCCGATAGCCTCCTTCTCTGACAATCCCTCCATTTTTTGGGGGGGTGACCTACGTGCTCTCACGCTTTTTTTGAATGGACTCTCCAATTCGCTTTTGTCCGGACTCTCTCGGCTGTCTCTCTTCCTCTTCAAGAGATCCTCCCCGTCACTTGTGCTCGACTCTCTCTCCCTTACCTTCTCGCTTCCTTCGTTCCGCCTTCCACCTCTCCCAGACGCGCTACTCGACCCCGAGCCACGCCTTGTTGTCCGTCGTGGCACGTGGAAAATTTCCTCCCCGTCAACTTCACTAGCAGCACTGACAGCACTCTCACTGCTTACCTCCCGCTCTGCCGCCGGTAACTGGGAATTCTCCATGCAATACCCACCGCGGCCGACAGATGTCTCTGCAGCTTCGCCGCCAAATTTTCCCTTTATTTCCCTTGTTTTTTTGTTTCTTTTTCTATAACTTACGGCCCCTGCAGACACCCCTTTCTCTCCCTTTACATCCCCTAACTCTGCTATAACCACCCCTGAGCCCTCAAATGCCCAAGACTCCCGACCGCAAGCTCCTCCGACTGCTTGCCAACCTAACCTCACTTTCACTATCTACCTTAATCCCACCTCACTCCCTCGTCAAAAACCACTTTTTATCTCCCCAATCCACCCCACACAACTCTACTCACCTCCTCGGCTTCCACCCTCACACTCCACTCACACCTTCCACACAAATTCAGTAAAATCCTCTCACCACCTGTCACCAAACACGTTCTCACTTCCGCCACCAACATGCAAGTCCCGAACTGTTCTCTATAGTTTCGAGACTTCTCCGATGTAGACTGTATATTAGCTGGACTTTTAGATTTTCTAGAACTATTCTACGTTTTTCGCATTTTAGAGAACTCTGTATTAAATTTTGTAGAATAGTTCGATGCAATGTAAGACGAAGAAGATTTTAACTTTTAATAAACTACCCGCCGTATCCTCTACTATAGGACTAGTTCTATAAAATTCAATGAAATTTTTTTTCCGTGTAGTTTTGCAAAAATATGAACAATACAGACAAAAAATGACTCCATTTCTTTACCGAACGATAGTAAACAATATTAGAAATACGATGAACTTCTCAACTCATTTTTGATGAAATCCCAGATAACAATACGCGCCGGCACGTGATCGACCCGCTGGGCTTGAGACCAGCGTGCCTGCTAAATGCACGCGACAGGCTGGCAGAGTTGGAATGCGACCGAAGGTTGGACAACGGCAGAAAACGGTCCGACACATTAGACGCCCGTCGGGCTAGCAAACGGTGCGGAACGACGAGCCTGCTGCTTGCACGAGCGCTGCAGTCTGATAGTGCGAGTAGTTTGAGATCGAAAACGCACATGCGCGTTTTCGATCAGCTGTTCTTGTCGTGTTTCATCTCGTGTGGCGTTCACACCCGTGAATTTTCGCTCGGATGTGAGTGAAAGTGTGCGATTTGCAAACAATTGTTCATGTTAGCTATAAGAAGATCATAGTTCAAAAAACAAATTGAAAAAAATTATAAGAATTTTTTTAAGTATGCATGTAGTTTCCCAACATGTAAGACCGCCTATTTCTATTTTCTGGATTAAATTTGTTAGTAATTTTTTGCTGTTGATGTCCTTCAAATCAACAAAATTAGCGAATAGCACGAAAGATAATGAAATTCTGCGTATAATAATATAAAGCCCAAGTTGAAAGAAAAATGTCAATATTATAAAAAGATATATCTTTTTATAATATTGACATTTTTCTTAAAACTTGGACTTATTATATGCAGAATCGCGTCATCACCTTTTGTGCTATTTGGAAATTTTTATTTTATTCACTTAAAAAAAGATTTTTTTAATTTTAGTCTATTCGCACACTCAGCCTGCAGTTTACCGGACCGTGGTTCATGCAGTTCGCCGGACCGCATCGCTCCCGCCTGTCGGGCGGGCATATAGACATCAATGGTGTGCACATACGGAAAAAATAAGTTGTCGAAACTTGACTTGACTAGTTAACCATTCTAGGATAGGCCACCTTTTTTTTAGAATCTCGTATAATGTTGATTAAAGAACCGCAGATTTCATCGAAAAAGTGAAAGAGTCATCGAATTATTGCAAGATAATCTAGGAACATCAGTTTTCGAATTTGTATTTAGCAGATTTTGACAAAGTTCTAGACAAGCATTCAATTTTTCATAAAAAGTCCTTCAGATTCCACAATATTTGGAACACAATAACTCTAGCACAAAAACGAATATCTGATTTATAAGTTGTCGAAGAATTCGTTGAGTGTCTTCTACATATCTATATATTTACAATGTACAGTCACATTGGATGCTTGTATCAACACGTAGTTACGCTCAGGTGAAGTGGTATATGTATAAGTCTGAATGGAGCTGCGGTCACCGGCAATGAAGAAATGAGCGCGGATTTGGCTCTTCACTGGGATTTGTGCAAAATATTTAATGTGTTAAGTTAGCCGTGGGTCTAGTTGTTAGGGAGAAGTTGTGTTCGATAGGTGTTAGGTAGTTCGAATCCCGCCGCAAATTTTGTTTTGATTTTTCATAGGTTCGTGTGTATCTGTAAAAATAAATATAACTTAAGCATGAGTCTATGTGAATAACAATATAGTAAATATAACCACGAAATATATATTTTTTCAACTTGTCTATACTGTTTTCTAAAAACTCGTTAGGAGTCATCGAAAGTTTCATGGACTGGCTTCGAAGCATTAGTGTATCAGTGTTTCAAGAACTCTATTCCCCTGGTCTTCACATTTTCATTGAAGTTATTTTGTACTTTTGACAACTCTTTCTACTTTTTAAACAGGTATCAATCAAGGTTTGTGAGACGACGATTCTTCCAATTTATGACATACGTTTAGCCCTATCCTAGAGTGGTTGACTCAGTCATTCAAAATTTCAGCAACTACTTTTCTCCGTGCATTAAGGTGCATATCTGCCGTCACGTCGGTCCGATTGATCGCACCGCGGGCTGGCAGATCGCTTGCAGTCGACGGGCATTTTGCTATCTGGGATATGTAGTTACTACTTTTCTTCTTGCTTGGGATGGCAGATTTGCCTGGAAGTTTGGCCAGCGAAGAGGAAACCTGCAGAAAACAATCTCCCTCAGTAGCCTTTTTATTCTGTCACGCGTTCATATTTATATATTTGTATTTATTCATGCGTTGAAAAATTAAGAATTAAAAGCTGTGTGCGGCAACCCAACCTTCAGTATTGTGCATCGGGTTGCCGCCCACAGCTTTTAATTTATAAGGAATAACACATGAGTTAGTACAAACAAATGAATATGAATGTGTAAAAATATAAAAAAAGAGTGTTGGGTTCTATGTGAAGTTGTGAATAAATGTAAAAAAGAATAAAAATATGCCCTATTGGACCGATTAACCAGAACTGTCGCTTTGTGGTCACTTTAAGATTACGTATAATTGTGTGAACGTTTCATTCACGTGATTCGCTCGAGGATTCGCTAGGGTTTGCTGGAACCAACGATTCCACGATACCCAGAGTTTTTATTGGATTCAATTCCATGGTTTGCATCGGTTGAGTAATACTTTTAATATACTCTTTCGCTTATTACGTTTATCTGTGACGTATTTTAAATATATATAGTCAATTTTTTGACCTACAATCCTATCAGATGTGCGAAGAACTAAAGACATATACATTTGAAAGCAAAGTGATGTGCTATCCATCGCCTTTGACGATATACCTTCTAATGATGCATTATTTTATTGTGTCTTAAAAGGACCTCGCACAAAATACAGGGAATAGTAGCTTTAGGCAGATTTTACTGATACTCATTTATATTGTAGTTTATGAAATTATGTAAGAGATAGACTTGAATTTATTATATTTTTGAATTTAACGCCAGAGCAATTTCGGCAACTGACCGAAAATTTTCGATCATCATTGAGCGAGACAAAATACGGAAGAAGAGCAGAATCTAGCAAATTCTCCTACATTCTACGTTTAGACTATTAACCGCCACCTTACAGATCAGAAGTGGGATTTAACCGAAAATGAAATTCAACGCGATTTAACGTGACTTTGTACGAATCGAAACTGACCGGCGGATAATTGAAAACAAAGGACAAGTGACGCCTTCAGATGTTTGTTGTTTTGAGTGTAATCCGGCTTTGTGCGCGCGAGTTAAGCCCGGTGTTTAGAGTGGGCTCTCTATTGAACAGAGTTTTGATGGTGCATACTTTGTGAAAGTGCGTTCAATGTGAATATTGTTGTGTTGAAAGTGTACAGTCAAAATGAATCCTGGAAAATACCTGCAGAATTAGGCCGAGGAGAGTAGAGTTAATTGCTCGAATTTACGAAAAAGATGTCGGTGAAGTTCGGGGTGATGACTCTAGTGATAGGTCGGAGAACTCAGAATCTAACTTGGGTGAATAGGACTTCAAATAATTGACGACCAAGTATAGTTCTTCAACTCAAGAACTGAAAGCAGCTAGAATACAAATTGAACAATCGAAAGGCAATGCTCCAAGTCAAGCTGAAGCGAGAGAGCGTGAAAGAAATTCGGATGCTGTTATATTTAAGTGCGAAAGGTTAGCACAGCAATTGCAAGAAGCAAGAATGGAGATTGCTGGATTACGGAACGAAAAACCTGAACCGGCACATAGGAATGATGAAAATGTGGCCAGACAAGAATTGACAAGAATTTAAGCTCAACGCCTGGATAACGAACGAAGTCAAATCGGATAGCGAAGGCAAGCAATAGGTTGAGTAGGCGTGTTGGTCACGCCAAAAATCACCATTTTTGCCATCGGTGAGCTGTTGGGCATATTAAATGGTACGAGTGGAACGTTCGCAGGCCCGGCGGAACGTGGGTTATCTGTCTTTCTCGCTCTTCAATGAGCGTGAATGTAAAGGAATTAGAGTAAGCG
>CAKNXH010060530.1:63090-190393 GCA_932178445.1 Andricus quercusramuli | reverse complement strand
TGGAAAACCTTCATTTGTTTTCCACATGCGAGTGTCTCGCTTACTCTAATTCCTTTACATTCACGCTTCTTAAGGAGCGAGAAAGACAGATAACCTACGTTCCGCCGGGCCTGAACGTTCGACAGCTGGGAACCTCAAGTGAGACTTTTGAAGTATATCTAAAAACTGGATAATGATGGCAAAATCGTGTTGGCAAATAGAGTGCCAATTGTAGACGCTGAACGAACTGATTATATTGTTGAGGGTATTCCAGATGTCTCTTTGCGCGATCAAGCACCTACCCTGTACAAAGGAGAGCATTGAAGTAGATTATACGGCATTGAAAAAATCGTACACTTTAATGCCTATAAATCCAAACAAATTCCGTTTTTGTCCGAATGCGTTTCATGGAATTAGACAGTTTTCGTTCGAATCATTTTGAATCACACAAAAAAATTATAGCATTAAAGTGGCTTCTTTGTGATGCCGTTGATATAATGCCATTAAATGCACTTGAATGACCGTATCAGTTTAATGCCATGCAATGCCTTCAGCGATCGAAGGCATAGAATGGAAACAATGCCGTTCAGTGCTGTTGAATTACCAAATAAGTCGAATGCCATTTAATGCTTTTTCCGACCGGATATATCGAATACAATCAATGCATTCGAATGCCGTTAAATCAACGTTCGGACAAAAACGGAATTTGTGTTGATTTATAGGCATTAAATTGTACAATTTTTTCAATGCCATGTAATCCAATTTAATGCTCTCCTTTTTACAGGGTATACTCCGATTTCAATTGGAAAGATCATTGTTATCGAACTTTGAAAGAGAGAGTTAGCAAGCACGGAATATTGGTGCTGAGAAAACTAGGAAGTCTGCAAAAAGTGTAGTCAATAATGATGAAGCAACCAAATCTGAATCAAACTACTCAAAAGCGACGAAGTCGAGTAAGATTCGTTGCTTTCATTGTGGCAAGTGAGGAGATTATTCAAATGAGTGTAACCAAAAGCCGCGAGCAGGAGGATCTTGCTTCCATTGTGGATCTTTGGAGCACGTTGTCAAAGATTGCCCACAGCGAGGGCAGAAACGAGTCAAGGAAGTAGTCAACATCGATTTGAAGCGAACGCGGATTCTACAAGAATGGGGACTATGTATGAGCTGATTATTGACAACGAGGTTTTCAACGTGACACTTCTGACGCGGTTGGACAGCGGCAGCCTAATAAGCTCCATCAATAAAAAATTGGTAATTCCAGCGGCGATGAAGTAATTTACCGTCATAGCCAGTTCGGCAATTGACCGAACATTGTCCATCATTATCCAGTGAGACAGAATGCGGGAGAAGAGCAGTCCGGCAGATTCTTGCCAACCGCGAAAGCGAACACCACGTTACCTTTGGCAGACATACTCAAATTGAATAAAGTTCTTTTTCTCATAAATTCGTTGTCGTCAAAACTAATCAAAATCCTTGGTACTTAAATCTTACCGTCTAGAATATTAACTGCCTCCTTACAACTAGAAGAAATTTCTCAATGGGACGTGTGCGGGCTATTTTTCAACCTTCAATTGTATATCGTCTCATGCATTGAGTTAAAACCACGAAGTTATGATACATATGGTAGAAGATTTGAAAAAATTTCCACTCTTTTTTTGAGCAAACACAATAAAAAATGGTGCCTTAACGTAAGCAAAATTAAATAATAATTATTTTAATCAAATAATGAACAACTTCAAATGTATACCTTGAAGCCTGTAGGATTCCATTCACAGAATTTCATAGTCTTTTTCCCCTTTAGTGAATTGATAGCTTCGTTAATTTTATTTGGGTTCACGTCGCCCCGATACAATAGGCAGCAACTCATATAAGCACCCTCCTTTGCGTCGCACTTCACCATCTAAAATTTGTGGGATTCTTTGTATTATAAAACTATCAAAGCTATAAATCACAGAGGTCTGCAAAATATAAGGTGTTTTAGGGATTTTTTTTAAATTCTATTTTATTCCTAAAACGTACTCTGAAAATTCCATAATGTTCTTAATTTGTTCTTCTTTTCAAAATATTATATCATATATTACTTTCTAAAATGCTCTGTAAAGTCCAGCACATTCTCGATTACTTTAGAATATTCTGAACTTTTCAAGAATGGTTTAGAATTTTGCTCATCATTCTTCACTTCTAGCAATCTATACACTCAAAAAAAGTTCTAGCTATCCCAGATAGCAAACGAGCGGGGCATGATACACGCACGGGATGCGAGGTACGCGGTGCTTGCATGGTGGGAGGCATATGCGTCTCACTGCGTAAGCGGCATGCACGTGCGAGGAACATGGGCCGCACATTTATAGCATGATACATAAGTGAAAAGTGCAGTTTTTAATAAAAATAATGATTATTACAATAATATAAACTATCAGTATTGTGAAAATGGTTTATTTATAAAAATTGAAACATTCTCAATTTTGTCCTGAAAATAAATTAGAAAATTAGTGAGAATAATCATCGAATGCATTTGTAAAATTCTAATGTGCAATACATTTTATTTATTTTTAAACTAGAAGTTATTGGTATGTTTCTTTACTTGATGTAGGATTGAGAAAATGTGGTTATTCTGTCAGTTTGAAAAAATAACAAAAAAAAAGTTTCTTAAAAACGCAATGTTCTTATTTTTGATGACGCATCACCTTAACTTGTTCTATTTGGTGAAAAAAATGCATATTTTTCTTTGCTTTTGAAATAATTTTAAACCGTGGTTCTGGGGCCTTGAAGTGTCCTAAAATGATTGAAATCATTAATACATAATGTTAATTTTCATCAATATAATAATTGTTTGCCAGGGAGTACCACTGATGGTACCATACGCACAGAAAGAAAAGTTTAACCAATAATATTGTACCAATATCATTTTTCTGCAATTACTACTAATACATAACTCCAAAGGTTATAATTAATTCAAGGAATGAAACCATTTCTTAATTCTTCTAATGAATGTAAATTTTACAAAAAACATCAAGATTACAGACCAGAAGTGAGGTTTGTGAGATTTTTTCCCCATTCAGTATTTTGTAATGGATGTGTCTTTCTTTTCGAAGGATATTTTTATGACCTGCAGGAAATTCTTCAATGTGCCCTTGGATTCCCAGATAAAGTGCCAGCAGCTGATTCTCATGTTTAGTCAGCGACCAGTTGAACCTTTGCATTAAAGCGATGGCTCTTTCTGTAGCGTCATTTACGAATTTTAATGTAGAAACGACGGCAAAAGACTCAATATAGTGCTTGGTAACAACAAATATATGTATGTATAATAATATATAATATCGAAAAATCGGAGTGCTTTTATAGTAATAAGATCTCCATTGTCATTCGTCGCAAAAGAAATATCACATGAGTCATTCAAAACTGTCGCAAGCGACTTCTGATATTTTCACGTTGATGGGCTTGTAATTCATCCATTTTTTAATTAAATGTAAGTCATTGTATGCCGCAGCGAGCGGCAAAGAGCCTAAAATCAAAATCGGATACGAATTTTGATCACAAAGAGGCTCAATTCCCTGATGGCTTAGGTTCCGATAGACGTTAACGTATACTGATTTCGAATCATCCAAATATTGAGGCAGTAAATGCCAATTGCCATCTACCGCGCATGGTGCATTGGTCCTGGAAACATAAAACGGATACCACGAACTGGAACATCTTCTAACAAATTATGGTGAGCTCAAGTAATTCGCGGTAGTCATCATGGGGTTGATAATTTGCTTTTAACTGCGAATTTGCAAATTTAAATAGGTTGAAATTTAAGAATTTCAAATTAGATAAAAATCAAATTAAAAATACCATTTAACGTCCAATAATCAAGTTAATGTATAATATTCCTGAAAATAAAACTTTTGGGAAAGGATATAAGATGGACTGATATTAATAACGAAGACAGTTCTTGCAAGATGATATGGTTTGAGAAAGATTCATAAAGATGGCTATCCTGTGAGAATGGTTATTTCAACTATTAACAGTCCCACGAAATTTTTAGAACAAAAGTTTAACTTGATACTTAAAGACTCAATCACAACTTCTAAATACAATATTGAAAATAGCTGTCAATTCCAAAAAATTATTATTCAAAAAACTGTTCCTGATGACCGTGTAATGATTTCTCTGGATGCTGTTGCAATGTTTCCAGGTATACCCCTTGAATTGGTTGAACAGGAAATTTTAAGTAGCTGGGTAAATATAAAAGCACGTACTCGATTAAGTCAAAATGATTTTATTAAAGGGATAGTTTTCATTATGAACTCAACTTATTTTAAATTCTATTAACCTTTTTATAGGTAGAAGCTTGGTACTCCCATAGGTTCAGTCATTTCTCCGATTTTAGAAGAAATAGTTATGGAAGATTTGGAGGTATTTGCTTTCAAGAAGTTGGATTTTGTTTTGCCCTTTTACTTTCGGTATGCTAATGACACCTTATTATGTTTTCCTCTAGCAAAGTTGCAGGGAGTTATTGATGCTTTTAACAGCTCTGTTAGGTAGCGCGTCCTTGAGGTTTTCTCGACGAGGTTGCCTCTCGGAACGCCCTACACCTCATTGTCCTGAGCTGATGGTCTGTTAGGGGCTTTTCCTCATTTGTGGCGCAGAGGTAGCACTGCGGTGTACTTTGGCACGCTGCAGCCCTATGTCCCTCCTTGCCACATCTCCAGCAGGCTCTCGTACGGTCTGGGCCTTCGCAACCGGCTGCCATATGCCTGAAGCCTAGGCAGCGGTAGCACCGAACCTTTTCCGTTTTCTTGTGTACACAAGACATCCACCCCACCTTCAGGTGTCCTGTGCGTACCAACCTCGTGGCCAATTCTTCTGGCAGCTCCACGAAAGCCTTCAGATTGCCTCTGAACAGTCTTTTCGTGAGGCTGACCTTCACACCTCCCACACACTGCTTACCGAAGTGGCTTCTCACAGCCGCTTTGACTTCTTCTGCTAGGGGAACGAGCTCGTGCACGCTACCCCCTTCGCCAACCGCCTTCTCATTGGCAAGGACTTCCACAAGGCCCTCCCGATTCTGGTTTGCCTGACTCCCTTGATTTTTACGCCAAGGTCGTCAGGCGTCAACTTCTGCTTGAGGTCCTTGAGAACTTTGGCGTAACTCAGACCCTCGGAAGGTTGAATGAGAAGCGCCTCGGGTTGAGCTCGTCTCTGCTTCGTCTTCATGCCGCTTGCCATCTAGGCTGACGCTGCAGCAGTTTCTTTTGCCTTATTAGGTGTGGACGTTACTTTCGTTGCAGCATTGCGTGTCCTCACTTTTTTGCTCGCCGGTCTTCGTTCACTCGCCTTAACGCTGTTATAATCCTCTTAAGTTAAATCCTCTTAAGAGTGGGCTCCCCGCTAGCGTTTCCCAAGTTTTGGAGTGGGAGTTTCCATGGCTTCTTCAGTCTGAGTCCCCGCTTGTCTCATGTTAATCCTCACCTACGTACCACTGTGGCTCTTTTCAAGCTCTGCCTTTAGCCGCTCCATGCGGGCGTTCTCTCTCTTCTTACTTCGTTTTTCAAGGCTACAGAGAACGTACCGGAGATAATGCACATTATCTCTAGTTCATTCAGCCACTCCCTCTGTTAGCTCTTGCGCCTTATTCATGCCCTGTTTTTTTCAAAAACATGTTGGTTTTTGAATCAAAGAATACACCAATCTCTTTTAGAACTTCTTCCAGTTTATGCACGTATTGAAGTTTCATCATGAACTGTTCATGCACTCGTCCCAGGTCTTGTCTTTCCTAAATTTCATCCGGCTTCTGAATAACGTCTAAAGGACCTTCCGACTCCTCACATATACTCCTGCTTGATGTTTTGTTTGCTTGCTCCATCTTGTTCCCATGAGAAGTTAGGGAAATAAAGGTCCACCCCCGCAGAGCCCCGCATGTGGGGGTAAGGTCTGGATACTCTAGGAGGTGACCTGGTATCCTAGAGACACCGTTCGCGGTGATTTGATACAAGCATCAGTAAACTCCTCAATGCTCTAAAAAGTACATATGTTTCTCAAACCTCAAAACCCATGTTATTCTAGATCATCTAAAACAAGCCGTCATGCTCTTAAATAACGATGGCTCAGGAGTGTGGTCAAAGCGGGCTGGGGAATCGATTCACGGAGAATTCCTCAAATTTCGGGAAAGATTTAAAATGAATATGATCGAAGATAAATCTTTCCCAGAACGATTAAAAAAGCGGTAGCTGCTTTTTCATCCCGGCACATGTAAAATTACATGCATCAATTCATAATTATATTCAATAATTATTATTCGTATAATTATGTATTCATTGTATGATTTATTCATACAAAATTTGAGTTTTATAATTAAATATATCACATAATTTGAGATTGGATATTGATTAACTGGATTAATTGAACACTAATTAATTACAAACATTTATTTTTGTGTTCAGTATTCTAAAACTTAAAATATTAAGAAATGATAAAAATTAAAAAGAAAAAAAAAACAAAGAGAAACAAAAAAAAGATAGAAAAGCAGAAAAAAAGAATGAGTTGCGATGTAAGTTACCTCTCGCTATTGTATGTTTCACAAATTCTTCCGATAAGAAAAACGAAAAATTTGAAAATCTCACAAAGAGAAGCAGCTAGGATTTCAATTCAAACAGATTTTTTATCTATCATCAAGTACAAACACATTCCCGCTTTCCGTTTTTGTCGTCATTTTCATGTGATTTAAAGTTGCTTCCTACCCACCGTGGGAAATTGAGCTCTGTGTAAAGATCGATAAAGACCTGGAGTGATAACTACTATCTTTGGAAGTTTCTTTTGTGTTTTCAGCTCTCAATCAAGATCTTGAAGAAAAAATTATTTTTTCCAAAACCATTGCAAATATCAATGTTTTCAAAATTTAAGCTGATAATTACTAACCTTCCCGGGTAAAAATATTTGGTCTTGATTTTCTCTTTTTTGAAGACCAATCCAAGACAATCCCAATTCATTCTGTATGTCTAGCTCGTGAGACGGAACCAGGCTATTTTTAATATCTTAAGGGTCATCACTAATTCGCTTCAAACTTTATAGAATGTTTATGTTATTTATTTTCATGGTATTTGTTGTTTATGCATTAATAAGATTATTTATCTGCAATAATTATTTTGTTTGGATGGTAAATCTAAAAATGTTGCCATTCTTTCCTATATCCAAGAGTTCACTAGATTATTATTATACCAATAAGGCATCTCCCTTTCAGAGTAGGCGTGACTTGCTCGTTTGGAAAATAGTCGTGTGTAGATAGGTATATAGGTATAAGGTAGATAGATATGTAGGTGTACGGTATAGATATTTTAGATTGATCTAGAATTATCGTGTTATTTATTTAAATGACACGTTCGTTCCGCAACACTGCTCCGACCCAGGTTGCTGATCAATCTCTTTAGCGATCACCTCAAGTGAAGAGCCTCACAAAATTGTTATGCATGATTCCCCTCTTGGTCCGATTAGTATCCAAGGTCTTTGTTCAAGGCATCATTCACTCTATGGCCACTCTGTTTACAAACTATTTGTTGCCACACTTTTCTGTCCTGGCATAATACTTTAGCTTCCTTCACGTCCATGCATTTTCTCATGCAACCTCTCGTGTTTCTATGGCTTCTTATGTCTCTTCGGATTAATGTCTCATTCACCGATTCCAACCATTCTTTCGGCGGTCTACCTCTGGGCATTCTGCCATTTACTTTACCTTTATACACTTGTTCGGTCAGTAGTTCCTCTTTCATTCTTTCAAGATGTCTGAACCATCTTAACTGATTTCTTTCCTATGTCTCAACTATTCTCTCTCCTGTACCATATGCTTCGAGGATCATCTCGTTTTGGACTTTGTCTATCAGAGTTTTCCCGCATATTATGCGCAGAGCTTTCATGCCAATCGCGTTAATTTTACTTCCGTCCTTTTCTTGACAGGTCCATGTCTCGCTACCATATAGTACAGTCGATACGAATATGAGATCATTTCGGGCCATTTCAGCTTTTTTTGATATATTTTAACTTCTGAGAATGGACCCTACTCTACCGATTTCCTTCTTACCCTTATTTATACGCCTATCCAGCTTCCCATCTATTTTTTCTATGCTAGTGAATAGGCTACCCAGATATATGTACTTGTCGACTTGTTCTAATCTGTCATCTTTTAGGGCAATGTTGTACATTGTTTTCTCACTTTTTCCCTCAAACACCATGATTTTTGTTTTATGCACGTTAATTTTGAGGCCCATGTTCTTCGTGCTTGCATTACGTTTATTCAACATTCTTTTCAAGTCCTCGATTGATTCTGTCATAACAATCTTGTCATCTGCGACAGCTAATCCACGTACCTTCACTATTTCGAGATATAAACCTTCTTCTTCGAAGAGAGCCATACTTACTTATCCATCCTGAATACTCTAGGAGGCGACCTGGTATCCTAGAGACACCGCTCTCCAGACCACACTTTGGTGATTATGATATGATGAATAGCCATGAGGACATCACGTATCCTTGTTTCGCGCCTTGCATAATATCGAACCAGTCACTCAGTTTCCCATTTACCCCTACACTTGCTTTATTACCTGTATATATTGTTTTTATTGCTTGTAGAAGCCATCCATTGACTCTGTACTCTTTAAAGTCTTCCTACGGTTCACTTCTATTTACCTTGGCAAATGCTTTTTCTAGGTCAACAAATGCACAGAAAACTTTCTTCCCCACTCTCAAGCTTTTTTCTGTGATCTGTCTTGAACCGAATATCTGGTCTGTACATGATCCTTCTGGCATGAATCCACTTTGGACTTCCCATATCTTCTCTTCTATAATTTTCATTATCCTACGAATAAGTATTTTTGGTTATATTTTACTTACGGTACTTAGTAAGCTGATACCTCTGTAATTTCTGCAGTCGCTTTTATCTTCCGTTATTTTGTATATTGCTTCGATAATCGCTCTTCTCCAATCGTCTGGGACTTCTCCTATCTCAATACATAAATTTATTAATATGCACGACCTGTGCGATACGTATTCGCTACCGTATTTAATCATTTTAGTGATAATACTGTGTACACCAGCAGCCTCACCGTTTTTTAACTTCTTAATTATATCTCTAACCTCAGTGATACGGACTTTTTCAAGTGGGGTTTCTAATGCACTATGTTCCATCTCGCAGTTTTGTTGCCCTATATCTTCACCTTCTAATAATTTTTCAAAAGAGTCTCTTAAAGCGTCTACTATCCCGTCTGTATCATATATCATTTCACCTTTGCTGTTTCTCATGCTGAAAAACTCTCTACTTTTGCGTTCCTCCATAGATTTAAATATCAGTTTTTTGCTTCCTTCAATGTCGTTTCATATATTCTTTTCCTCTTTTGTTCTGATTTATCATTACTTTTCTAACTAGTCGTTTAACTTTCTTATTCTTGTTTCTGTAATCATTTTGAGCCCATTTCTCTTCTCATCGCTAAGACCTGTAATGTACAAAGTTTTTTTATGCGCTTCCTTCATTTCTTGTCGGGCTGCCTCAATTTCATCATTCCACGATGCATCACCAGATTTTCTTCCTACAACCGCCGTACCACACACTTCAGTCGCACTCCTAACAGTGACATCCACAAACAAACCTGATGTGGCCTCTATATATTTTATTATCTATTAGTGACTCCCAAGTTGCCTGATCTATGAGTTTGTTTATCTTATTCTGAAAATCTATTCGCACTTCCGGTTTCTGTAAATTTTCAATCTTTATTCGCGTTTGTTTCGCTTTTTTTATCTCTTTCTTCTCCATCCCCACCATATGTTTATTTTGGTGACTATTGGTGATTATTTTATGTCGAAACCAAGTATTTGTAACAAATAGGCCCTTTCCTAAGCATAAGCTAACTAGTTTCTCCCCGTTACAATTTTTTCTTGTTGGATCCCCAAATTTACCTAGCACCCTTTTTGTATGTATAGCCTGAATTACTCTTTTACCTCGAACTCAAGTACTTATAGTTTCATTTAAAGTGTCCCAGAAGGCATCTTTGACTTCTCTCGGATCGCTATCAACTGGGGCGTAGCACGCTATGATGAATAATCTTCTCATTCCTACCTTCATTCTAGCCCACAGAAATCTGGGTGATACAAAATCATGATTTTTAAGATGCTGTCTTGCTTTTTCATTCATAATAATTAAACCGACCCCCTTATTTTGAGATCATTCACTCCTCTAGCATTCCAAACACACCGTCTCCATTCATCGCCTGAAACTCGACCCTTGCGTTTACCGTGTATATGTATTTCATCAATCAAAGTTTCAGTTGTATTCAGTTGTATTCTTCATGTTTAGATTGTACACCCAACTACCACCTTTGTGCGCGAAATTTGATTTGCGAGTCGAAAATCATGTCCAAGTTAAGCAGTGATCTGTCGTACGGTGGAGAGTCTAGTTGTAACGTCAGTCCCACCAAAACTTTTGTTCCTGGGGTGGGGGGGGGGGGCGACGAGGACAGAGAAAGGAAACCGAGAGTCTTAATTATTAGCAATCATTGAAAATAACGCGTCAAGGGAAACGTCCTTAGTTTAATTTTCGAGTTTTCAACCACCTTAAAGTGTCTTTACAGACTGCCTCCCCTCCACCCCTTTCATAAGATGAGGAAAAATTTTACTTCAGCAAATTCAGTTTAAAACGGTATGAAAGAAAAAATCATCTTTATAATAGGCTCCAGGCTGCTCCATTTTCTGTCACTTTCCAATTTACACTTGAGTTGATTAAACTGTAAAATTTTATATTTGGTTTCTTCCCTATTTCGAATAATCGACAGACTCCTTGAGGCACTAGAGCCAGACTGATTTTTTCTGGATAAAGGGCCACACGGCAAAGGCCCAATTACAGCTATCTTTGAAGATTATATCCCCCCCCCCCCTTGTCAATTTCAAATTTATACTTGAGTTACGCGGTTGTAAATCTTTTATAAATATGTCTGTATACAGAACCACAGTTTGTAGAAAAATAATCAAACTGTAAAATTTTATATTTGTTTTTTTTCCTATTTTGAATAATCGACTAACTCATTAACGCACTAGAGCCAGAGTGATTTTTTTTACAAAAGGCCACAAGACGAAGGTCCAATTACAAGTACGTCTCATTTTCAAGTTAGACCGTTGGAAATATTCAGTGCTTTAAAATTTTTCGGAAATACTTTCGGATATGTAATAAAAAGGAAAATCTTGAAATACTGTGAAATCCTTGATTTCTTGTGAGAAAATTTTTGGAAAATAAATTAAAATATTATTATAAAATTCAGTGGAAACAATTAAATTAATCCCTGGAAAACTCTCAAAAAGCTCTGACATGTGAGGATTTCTTAAAAAATTTTGAAATTCCTTCGATACCATTGAAATCAATTGAAAATTCCTACGAATACAGAGTGGGAAAATCTTACAATTTTTGAAAATCTTCTAAACTTCCTGAGGCATTACAATTTTCTCGAATAAATCCTTCCAAATTCGGCAAAGAATAACGCGACAAGGGAAACGTCATCAGTTTAATTTTCGAGTTTTCAACCACCTTGAAGTATCTTCAAAGATTACCGGCCCGCCCCCCCCCCCCCCCCTGTCATTTCATGAGGAAGAATTTTACTACAGCAAATTTAATATGAATGGGTATCAAAGAAAAACTCATCTTCATAATAGGCTGTAGGCTGTTCCTTTTTCTGTCAATTTCCACTTGACGCTTGACCCAAGTGCGAATTGCCGTCACTGAACACACGGCTCAGGCTTGGTCCAATTTCGGCAGCCAAAGATCGGCTAATGTTATTGGGCCAATATCGGCACTTCAATCGGCCCAGTGTTGTGCCCATACTGGCTGCCTATATTGGCTATTCAATTTTGTCGATCTGCCGCCAATGCTTGGCCCAGTGCTGGCACATTACTGTACCAAGTGTCACTTTTATCACGGCAAAGCATGTTTTAGGAGAAAAAGCCAGAGATCGGCCCAGGCGCGGCGCATTACTGTTCCAAACTTTGTCTTTACTCTAGCAAAACGTGTTTTAATAGGAAACGCCAGAGTCTGGCCCAGCAAAGGCGCATCACTGGGCCTAGTGTTACATTTACTACAGCAAACCATGTTTTAGGAGGAAAAGCCAGAGTTTGGCCCAGACTCGGCGCACTGTTGTTCCCAACTTCGACTTTACTTTGGCTAAACATGTTTAAATAGGAAAAGCCAGAGCCTGGCCTAGCAAAGGCGCATCACTGGGCCCAGTGTGACTTTTACTGCGGCAAATCATGTTTTAAGAGGAAGAACCAGAGTTTGGCTTACAAGGAAGGTACTCCAGGTGTCCCTCGCCGATTTGATTCTCCCTGATATATGTTGTAGTACTCGAAAAACTAAGTGACACGTATTTTATTTTATCTGAGGAAAAACACTTTAAGGGGGTGAAACAACCCCTCAAAGATAGGGCTCGCAAGTGTCGATTGTATAGTTTTATGTAGAAAAACAAAATTGATTCCGACCAAACCTACTGCGAAAGTTTCCTCATGATGAAAGATGACTAACGTAATTTTCTCAAAAAAAAAAAAAAAAAAAAAAAAAAATTAGGGGGGTGAAGCACCCCTACATAGTCTTAAAGTTGTGCTGAAAATTGCTAAATTCACAGGAAAAAATTTGAAAAAAATATATTTTGCACTTGAGACCAAAATAAAGTTGACGAGTTTCGCAAAAAAAATTGGTGAAAAAATTAATGGGGGTAGCTACCCCAAAACACTTTTTATTATTCGGCTATGATAATATATACTTTTCATACACAGAAAAAATTGAGAAATTATTCTTATAACGAAGGAAGTGAAATAGAGTTTATCCAACATGAACACAAAAATTACGCGGGGTAAGCCACCCCTACATATTTTTGAAAACGTGCTGAAAATTGCTAAATTCGCAGGAAAAAATTTAAAAAATATATATTTTGCACTTGAGACAAAAATAAAGTTGACGTGTTTCGCAGAAAAAAATTGGTGAAAAAATTAATGGGGGTAGCTACCACTAGACACTTTTTATTTTATGTCTATGATAATATATACTTTTCATACACAAACAAAATTGGGAACTTATTTTTTTAACGAAGGAAGTGAAATAGAGTCCATCCAAAATAAATAAAAAAATACGCTTTTTCATCGAGTTGCAACTCGTAGGCTTAGCCCAATGGTTAAGACTCCCGACTGCTAGGCGACAGATTTAGGTATGAATGTAGATTCGATACCCCGTAGCGTTAGAAATTTTATTTGTAAAATAATATTTAAGAATGTAATGTACGTATTCACTCTACATATATAGATGCGTCCTGAAAACAATTCAATAATTTTTCAGTCTTTTTTTAGTTAACTCAGGTGATGGTGGCCAGAGTCTGGGCCAGAATTGGCCTCCAAGAGCATACTGGAGTTATTATTCCAGAAATAGCACGATATTGGCGGCCGAAAGCGACCCGATATCAGTACCCATCGCTGAGCCCGTAATGGCAGCCAGTACGATATTGGCAGCCGATCTTCGGCAATATTTTTTCCGATACTGGGCCAGCGCTGGGCCGTATCTAACTTCGCACTTGGGGAATTACGCGGTTGTAAATATTTTATGAATATGTCTGTATAAAGAATTCTGTATTAAATTAATCCCTGGAAAACTCTCAAAAAGCTCTAACATGTAAGTACTCCTCAACAATTTTTTAATTTCCTGTGAAACAATTAAAATCGATTGAAAATTCCTAAGAATAGAGAGTGAAAAAATCTTAACATGTTTGAAAGGGTTTGAAATTTCATGAAGCATTTCAATTTTCTTCAATAAATTCTTTTATATTCGACAAAGATTCATATATAAATATCTATATTAAAAGTTCTCCTGCTCGAAATATCGAAATAGTTACAATAATTGAACTACAATGTTATGAGTTTGAGGGAGGATCAAAATGCATTTAGCAATCTTTACAGGAGGAAAAATTTTACTTCAGCGAACAGTTTTAATCTTTTTATGGAGAATTTTATATGACTGCAGTTGTTGAGACAGACAGGTTCCGAATTTCTTCTTTAACAATTATATATAACAAAATTACAAGTTTCATCGGTTGTGAAATTTTAATCCTCTGCGGATCTCAGCTGTTTGGTCCTCACCTAGCTACCTGATTCCTGGAAATGGCAGGCCCGGCCGGTGTGGTCCATATTTTATAGAGGTCGGAGTATATTGAACAATAAAATTTACAATCTAAAACTTCTCTAATTTTAACCTTCATGCGTTCGCGTCAACTTGAGTCACACGGGCGATCGCGCGGACGGTTGGTTGACCGTCCACGTTTGTTCATGATTATCATGCTGTTTCCTCTACTTTTCGTCCCATGAAAGCAAAGAAACTTTGATACAACTCGGCAAACACCTTTTTAAGCAAAATCCATTATTAAGACAACACGACAAAAATTCCCATCGGCATTCATACGACTGTCAGTAGACCACCAATGTGACAACAAAAAATTCACCTCGGCGTTCGCAGGAGAGTCACCAGACCTCCAATGTGACGAAAAAAATTCCTATCGGGGTTTGTACGACTGTTTACATACCGGCAATGTGACGAAAAAAATTCCCGTCGGCGTTCGCACGACTATCACCTGCTATCACCAGACCGCCCGACCTTGCGTCTCCGAGTGCGCGACATTCGAAATTGTAAAATGACGGTCACTTGACCGTCCACGCGAACGGATGATGGTTAACCGTGGCAAATATTAATGCCACAAATTGATAATATAATTTTCTTTGAAAGCAATTCGGTATATTCATCAAGGCTTACACTTCTTGTCTTAAGACGAGTCTACCTGGTTTTGTCTTGGCACACTTAACAGCCATAAATGCAAGAGAAGTTTGTATATCTCTACTGTCTAGCTGGTGAGACGGAACTAGACATCCTGGTCTTAAAGACATATTGAAGACAGTCAAGACAAAATCAAGACCAAATATTTTTTCCCGAGTTTCCATTGAAATCATCATTTTCTCTTTCGCCATACAATTCTTCATTATCAATGTAGTTTTCAAATTACTTTAAAGAAAATGATGAATGTGCGGAATGAGGATAGGATATATCAGAAGACGCCTTGCGCCTTACGACGTTCTTTACATATTCTATTGAGCTATTATTCACCTCCTCTATAACTCAATTACGACCCTTTTTTGTCTGTGAAATTGAAAATTGCCTCGTTTTTTCGACCTCAGTCTGTGCAAGAGCGTCATCGTGAGCTATATCGAACAGGTTATCCAAATTATTGCGGAAGTTCGTTGTTTTCCCATGCGAAGCCCTTGAACTCCTCTCGCTTTTCTTGTTAATGTCTTTCAAGGGTTTATGTAGTTCACTCAATATTTTATTACAACGATGTTTTTCTCGCACATGAATTTTCGCCTTATTCCAGAACCCAATTGTTTGATCGACAACACTTCTAATTTGTTCTTGAATCTTGTTCAGACGAAAATTAGGGACTCTCACAACCAATTTAACTTTAACGCAATCAGAAATGAAAGCAAAAAAGAAAACATTTTTCATCTTCTCAGGCGCTTGCGTTTAATTCCACCTAAACAGGAATATCCTGATCAAAATTTCTCTGCTAGTGAATTCCTTACTACATTCATGTTGAAACCTATTGCCACACAACTTCCAACTACCTCCTCCAATTCACCTCCGCAAACTTTTGATGAATATGATTTCTTCTTTTCTGACATTAATCCTGAGACTCTCCTTGAGGAAGTAATGGGAGTTAATTCTAATGCGCTTGGTACGGATGGAATGTCGATAAAAATGATCCGTTTAGCTTTTCCAGTTATCTTCCCAATATTATTGGAGATTTATAATGCATCTTTACAATGTGGTATTTTCCCAAATATATGGAAAAAGGCTCTATCACAACCGATACCTAAAATCACCAATCCTACTTCCACTAAAGACTTCCGGCCAATGTCTATCCTTAATGCGTTATCAAAGCCACTTGAGCGGATTGTGAACAAACAACTAACAAATTTTCTAGATGCTAATAAATTATTAGACACCATGCAATCGGGCTTCAGAGCTAAACATAGAACACGCACAGCATCCCTCAAAAGCACTACTGATGTTAAGCTGGCGATCGACAAAAATGAGATTACGGTTGTGGTACTCTTTGATTTCTCTAAGGCTTTTGACACGGTGAGCCACAGTTTACTTTTACAAAAACTCAAATCTTTAAAAATGTCCAATTCAGTAATAAAATGGTTTGCCTCCTATTTAAGTAATCCTTCACAAAGTGTAAAGACTAGTAATGCTGATGTGTCCGAATGGGTGGAAGTTAAGAGTGGAGTTCCGCAGGGGTCAACACTCGCACCTACCCTTTTTAACTTTTATACTTCTGATCTTGAAAGTGATTCAACATTTTTTAAGTATCTTAAATACGCTGATGACTTCAAATTGTACCTTCCGGACCTGCTGCAGAATTGAATAGACTTCTCAGTCGGATCCAGGAGGACATAAATCGGGTCGTGCTTTGGGCTGAAAATAACGGTCTTGCTTTAAATCCAGTTGAAACTAACGCTATTATTATTGGGCCTTCGGCTTCTCCCTCTGTGGATGCGCTGGGTGCAAGGAAAAAATTAGTTGTTGAATTTTTGAATGACTGAGTCAATCACTCATAGGGTTAAACGTATGTCATAAATTGGAAGAATCGTCTTGCAAATCTTGATTGATATATGCTTAAAAAGTAGAAAGATTTGTCGAGAGTACAAAATAATTTCAATGAAAATGTGAAGACCAGAGGAATAGAGTTCTTGAAACACTGATATACTGATGCTTCGAAGCCAGTCAATGAAACTTTCGATGACTCCTAACGATTTTTTATAAAACAGAATAGCCAAGTTAAAAAAATATATATTTCGCGGTTATATTAACTATAGTGTTATTCACATAGCCTCACGCTTAAGTTATATTTATTTTTACAGATACACACGAACCTATGAAAAATCGAAAGAAATTTTGCGGCGGGATACGAACTACCTAACACCTATCGAAGGCAACTTATACCTAACAACTAGACCCCACGGCTAACATAACACATTGAGTATTTTGCACAAATCCCAGTGAAGAGCCAAATTTAAATCCGCGCTCATTTGTTCATTGCCTGTGCCCGCGACTCTATTCAAACTTATACATACACCACTTCACCTGAGCGTCACTACGTGTTAATACAAGCATCCAATGTGACTGTACATTGTAAATATATAGATATGTAGAAGACACTCAACGAATTCTTCGACAACTTATAAATCCGTTATTCGTTTCTGTGCTAGAGTTTTTGTATTCTAAATCTTGTGGAATCTGGAGGACTTTTTATAAAAAATTGAATGCTTGTCTAGAACTCTGTCAAAATCTGCTGAATACAAATTCGAAAACTGATGTTCTTAGATTGTCTTCCAATAATTCGATGACTTTTTTCACTTTTTCGATAGAGTCTGCGGTTCTTTAATCAAAATTATACGAGATTATAAAAAAAAGTGGCCTATCCTAGAATGGTTAACTAGTCAAGTAAAGTTTCGACAACATATTTTTTCCGTGTGCCCTCCCTCCTTTGAGGGTAGGTAATGTTACTATTGTATTTCAAGAATCGGTCAAGGATTTAGGATACTTGCTCAATCGTACTCTTTTTTGGAAAGAGCATGTGATGGCTATTTCTGGGAACAACTACAGAATTCTACAGCAATGGAATAAAATAAGAGACTCCTTACCCACCTCAACTAGGAGTCTACACGGATAAAAAAAGTTCATTAAACCTTCTTCAACTATTTCAAGAGTCGGGGATGAAAGCGAACCTTGAACAAATTTTCTATATTCTGTATAACTCTCAGGATTTAATTTAGAACAAACCAGGAATAACTCCACAAGAATTCTGTAAACTTTACATTAAAGTCCGATTTGAAAAAGTTTAATGACATGTATAGAGAAATTCATGGAAGAATTATGAAAACTTTAGTAGAAATCACAATTGAGGTATTGAAAGTTTGTAATCACATAATTGTAAGGTGCTAATACCTCAATTCAGTGAAACGTATAGAACAATTCTTCAAAAAATGTTGAAAAATCTCACAGAAATTCGATTTGAAGTATTGTGTGCTTGTGAACTACTTCAATATAAGATCTCTAGACTTCAGTTCTTTAAAACGTAGCTGCGCAGTCGCTACTGTGTGCAGGCAGCGACTTTTCCGCATCGCTCCCGCGCAGAAATAAATCATTCAAGTCTTAGAGAACATTAGCACGCGTTGAAAATTAAAATATTAAGTTTGCCAATAACCGACACATCTGTAAATGGTCAATCTACTACCCGGGTGCACCGGAACGTGTACCAGGTCGTTCAACACGCATTCTACGAGAACTTTTTTAGAATCTAAATTGCATCAATAGCCAAAACAACTACCAATGGGGAGTCGACGATCAGGATGCACCGGAACGTGGCCAGGTCGTTTGGCACGTATTCTACGAGAACTATTTTAAAATTCAAATTGTGTCAACATCCAAAATAATTAACAGTGGTGAGTCGACGATCCGGGTGCACCGAATCGCGCACCAGGTAGTTTAGTGGGTATTCTACGAGAACTTTTTAAAAATTTGAATTTCTTCAACCACCAAATTAACTACCGTCGACTCACCATTGGTAGTTATTTTGGCTATTGACACAATTTGAATGTTTGAAAAGTTCTTGTAGAGTACGTGCTAAGCGACCTGGTGCACGTTCCGGTGCATCCGGAATTTTGACTCGATTTATTTTTTTAATTTTTTCTGAATGGATCGTAAGACCGAAATAAATATATGAAAAAATTGTTTTCTCTCATATTTTATTAATGGTAGTTATTTTGGCTATTGATACTCTCGTAAATGACGTCTTGAACGACCTGGTGCACGTTCCGTTGCACCCGGGTAGTGGACTTGCCATTTAGAAATGTGTCGGTTATTGGAAAACTTAAGATTTTAATTTTCAACGTTAAAAATTGAAATAGATTCAACTTTTCCCATGTTATATCTTACTTGATCGATTCAAAAAATATAGAATTAGGAATTCAACTTTCAAAATTATTTTCAATGCAAGCCTTTTTTATACCATTAAGCCGTTTCCCTTTCGGCGAGCCTCTAGGGGTAGGCGTGACACTACCCGATGCGGGTAGTGTTTCTAGGTGGATAGTTTCTTGTAGTGAATAACTACAAGTGTGGGCTCCCACACCCACGATTTTATATAACTTATATAAACCTATTCTATATAGCTATATAATATCCTATTGATATTGAACCTACTAGAACTTATAACCAAAAAAGAATTTGCGATAAAAAAATTTTTCGAAATTTAAAATTTCAAAAATTTTACAAATGTCAAAGATCCCGAAATTTGTAATTACCTAAATTTTAAACTAGATTTTCGAAATATGATATTCTTGAAACTACTGACATTATAAATATAAACCTCCAGAAATTTAAAATTTCCGAAATTATTAAACAAGAATTTTCAAATCACAAAAATTTGTCAAACAGCCCTGCACAGCTGTAGCTTATATTTCAGATTTTTCTTTATACAACAAGTCATGTTAGCTGCGAGGTTTTGTTAGGAGCTCCGAATGCGTACGTAGGGGGTTCGAACCCACAGCGAATACGAATTTCAATAGCGTGCGATTATTAGTGTATCCTCTACCATAGGACTGGTTCTATAAAGTTTAATGAAATTTTCTTTCCCTGTACTAGTTAAGAGCCTAATTCTCCCGTTCTTCGATTACGGATGGATGTATTGCTTACGATGATATTACGGATGAACTGAATGGGAAGCTAGAACGGGCACTAAATGCATGTATTCGTGTTATATACAACTTATCAAAAAGTGAACACATTACAAAATTTGTTTTGAAATACTTTTTTTTTAACTAATGAAGATCGTTAACTTTTCACACACTAATTTTGATGTTCTTGTAACAAATGAGGCAAAATTTAAGCGTACCAGTTGGACTAAAAACATTGAGTAAGATGCAAAAGAAGCACGTATTATTTAAAGGCTTCGCACTTATTGCTTATTCCATTTAATTAATGAGATCTTCATTTCATGCGTTAGTATTATAGTTGTTAATACCCACAGCAATTTAACGAACTGATTGTTTCAGTTTGGAACTGATATGTATATAGCATTTTGATTAATATTACTTGTGAAAAATGTCTGCTTATTAGTTTCCTTCATCATAAATAATTTTATATTATATAAATATATTCAAGCTCAACATTTAAATAATAAATCAACCCTTTCTTATAAAATAATAATTTTCTATTTATTGATTCATAAGAACAAGCTCTATTTTTCCGCAATTTTCGTATCATTTTTTTAAATAGTCTCCAACTTTTTTTTTTAAAGGTAACATTTTCTTTAAATCCCGAATACATTTTTTTATTCCCATCTTAATTTTTTTCAAAATTTGAAGATCCACACATTTCAGTTGTCTCTATAATCATCACTAAATATTAGGCAGTAAGATCTTCTTTTCCAATTATTTTGTCACTCAACGTGAACAGCTTTTAAAATGAGTCATTTTAAATTTCCCGCAAGTAGACATAACCTCACCACGCACAATTTCTATATAGGTATTTTCTAGGTACTTTTGACACAGCAAGATTGGTGGCAATCCTAATCTCACCTGACCTGTCCACTGAAAGACGTGTTGTGAAATATGAGCAAAATGACTGACATTATATTTTTCCTAATTTCATCCCAAATCGAAAGTATATCACTTTTCTGGTTGTTCTCATAGTTGCGTCAGTATAAAATATAATTTAGGAGTACGTACAAAAACATCTTTCTATTCTGCTTCGCCGCGTAGAATAGAATGTCAACTGTAGAGTGAACCTGCCAACAATGGACAAAATTTCACAACATCAAAATAATATCAATAGCTTTTTATTTGCTAACAAATTGATCTTTACTGCTATATTTCATCACATAGGTACGTGAATATATCAGCTTCATTTGTGTTTTTGTGCGTTTGTTGACATAGAAAAAGCATTTGACAAGGTGGATAGAAGTAAACTTTGGGGAGTCCTTAAAGAGTATGGAGTCAATATATAGCTCCAACAAGCAATGAAAACAATATATGCAGGTAACAAAGCGAGTGTGAGGGTTAATGGGAAACTGAGTGACTGCACGGAAAAAATAAATCTTGGAACATTTCCTAGATTAGTGCTGGACTTCTAAACGGGCCATCATTTTTATGAAGTCTCGTATACTTTCTATAAAGTGGTCATACATTTTCATGGAAAAATAAAGAAAAGTCATGGAATTTTTCAAGCACAGTCAAGGAACAACTGTCTTGGAATTCTTATCAGACAGTTTGCAAAGAAAATGTATACAGTCATGAAAGGGCTACGAAAAAAACTCATATTTTTGGAGACTTGAATTGAATAACTGCGTGATTCAGAAACAAGGAACTTGAATACAAGTCAGGGAAACACTCCATGACACTGGATGAAGATTCAGTGCTCCCCAATCCCACATCTTTCTTCTCTGCGCATGCTTTAAGTCGGCAACCAGACTGGTTACCATTGGCTTCCTTATTTAAACGATTAAATGTGCAAATAAATTGTTTACAACAAAACGTAATTGGAAAATGCATAAAGACATTAAGAATGATTTAAAATCATCATTTATGATAAAAAAGTTATGCCTTTTTTCGAATTTAAAATCGATTGTTTACTTTTAGAACTGGTCGCATAAAGGATTTAAATCTTCAAGATTTAGATGAGGTTATAAAATTTTATTCACTTGCTAGTGCTACCTTATTCGGCTAGATATCAAATTCCTCTAACAAAGTTGTACGATTGTTTCTTAAACGAACATTTACAGGCTTTAACATTTTTAGTGGCATTAAGTATTCCTACGTCTTTCTCAATCTTCGCAATATTACTTATTTCTATTCAAAATAAATTAGAAGATGGCCATTATTATATTGCAAAAAAATTGATGTAAGCAGATTTTATTTTTAAGTTCGTATTTCTGTATATAGAATATTTATGAAAATATTAAAATAAAATAGAAGAATGTGTCTCATAATAGAATGGAGTGTGTTTGTTTTTCATTACAAAAACATTTACCCGAAAGTCATCCGCGGATTTATAATTTTAATAAATAATAAAAAGTTGTTTAGAAGTTAATCAAGTCACCACTAATACTTCTAGAAAGACTGCGAGGTCGCCAAAATATTACGAATCAAATATTTGGGTATTTTTTTCAAAAAGATACACAACAATTGTTTGAAAAATTTCCTCATTTATTTAACAAAATTTATTATTCTGATCTAGAATCAAAAATACTTTTCGTGGATTGTTGTTAAAATTGCTATTTCTCATCAAAAATTTCATTTAAAATAACAATTTTTTCAATAGTTAGTTAGTTAGTTTGTAATGTAGGCGGGGAGGGCTCCGTGAGGTTCCAACCCCTGGCGCTCAAGCTAAGAAGCCTATTGTGCCACACCCGTGTTTTATTCTCAAGGCAGTATTCCGAACCCGGCCATCCTTCACCGAGTGTTTTTGGATCTCGGTGGTTTCCGTTGTTATCAACGTTCTGAGATTGTACCTCTCAGGTGCCAGGCATACCTATCGCACAGTAAACGACGTCCTCCTTTGTTGATCAGGCAAAGTGATCCTCGCCCACTCTGCCATTCGGCAGCCTCCCTAGCAGGCTAGGGTGTACGGAGCGATCCCTCTGAGGTCATCAGGTAGATGCACAGATTCGAAGCACTTTCCTGGTGTGTTATGTCAGTGTATGTGTGTGTGTTCATTACTCGAAATTGGCCAGCGACCATCGAGCTTGGTGCCTCCTATAGAAGCTCCCAAGCGCAAGATGAACGCTGACTCATTTTCGAGTCTTCACAGAATCGGCTTCGACCCCCAAGGCTATTCCCCTCGACATGCCCCACCTTGGTACGATACATCAGTTTAATTAAAAGAAATTGTTTATAATGCTACAACTTATAAACAGTGCGTCTCACAATAAGAGCAAAAAGGATACAAAGTTTGATTTTTTGTTGACTTGTTATTAATTTTTTCCAATCTAGAGTCAAATTCTTCAATTTAAAAAAATTAAAATTACTTAATTCAATTTTTAAGCACAAATTGTATCATGTGCCGTATATTACTATAGAATTATTCATTCATGCTACATATGAAATTGTCTGAAAAAATGTCTATTGCCTGGATTATATTTTTTTTCCATAGAATCGAACGGTGAGATTATTTTTTATGTTATAACTCGCAAATTTGAGAAATTATTCAAACAATTTTAATTTAAATGAAGAAAGAACATTTTTTTACGTAGAATCATCCCTTGGTCAAAAAATAATTTTCCGTAAAAAATTATATTTTTCAATTATTTGAACACAAATTGTTTAAACAATGTGTTTAATTTATTAAGCAAAGTCAGTCTTGCAGCAAGCTGTCTAATTCGCAGATCTCACTAGAATTCTTTTTACGCTGTCAGGCAGTTTTCAGCTGTAACAGAACGCCAAGAATTTCTACTGTGTTTTCAGCCCGAACGATTAGCCGAAGGGCTTTAGCGGTTAGGAATGATTTGTATCTGTCTCGTGGCTAGAGTATAGGTAGTTCTAATCCCCGTAGCGTGCGTCCGATTTTCAGAGCGTAAAAAGCGTGCGATTAATATAAGTAGTAATTGTGTATGTTACATTATGTTTAAATAAGTATATAAGTCAAAAATAATAATATCATAAGTTTGAAAAAGAATTTTTTATTTTTCATTAGCATAAATGGCTAGCTTGACAGTCTATGAACCCTTCCTTGACTGTCTTTGAGAATTTAATATTGAAGTGTTAAACGACTTACAAATTTGTCTGTGATATTTTGTTGATGGAGTCTAGGAGTGCTTCACTGACTTTGCTGGACGCAATGTAAGAAGTTTCATATTTCTTCAAACACTATTTGCATGAATTTTCCATACAATATTTTCAAATTTTCAAATGGTTTTAGACCTATCCTAAAGTCACAGACTCGGTCAATGTAAATTCCCAGGACTTTTTTTCCGTGTACGGTGTGAAAGTAGCTGAGTGTAAAGGTTACCGACTTCCAAACTTTAGATTAACTTTTAGGTCGGAATTTCTGGTATACATGCGGAAATGCATTTATTATATTTGTGCTGAAATTGGATATATTTACTAATTATGAATAAGTTGCGATATAATTGTGCAAAATCTTATAAAATCATCTTTTTGTCATTCTACATATAGTTTAAGACTCGCAAAGACACGCTTGAGAATGAATGAATACATTTCACCAATTTGGAAATTATATAATTTTGAAGCAATTTTAGGTTAGCAACATTAAAACTTGAAGGTTTTTTAATTGATCTTTTAAAATCAAACACTTTTTAAATTAGAGGTTACCCAGCTGAAAATTCCTGGACGGTTCCTGTGCAGGAATTTAGCGAAGGAAACTGTACATGATCCTACAAAGCAACCTGTATACAAGCTAACCTTTGAATGGTCCTGTATAGGTTCCTTCACAGAGTCAATTGAGGTGTGGGTTTGTTCACAGAAACATGTTCAGAATCCTATACATGAACCTGCATAGGAACTAATCCGCGAGGGTTCGCTGGTGGCTTGGCTCTCTTAATAGTGTATTGGTTCTACAAGGGAATAAGAGGAAGGAAAGTTTATAGCTGTAAGCGACATCAGTTTTCGCAATGGCTTTCTGTAAACGTGTTTCTGTGCAGGATCCTTCCAAAGGTTCCTTTGACGGCTTTCTGTAAAGGTTCCTATACACATTTCTGTACAGGCAGCTGTACAGGATCATTCAAAGGTTCCTTTGTCGGTGCAGGTTCCTTTGCATGATTGTGTGCAGTTTCCTTCGCCAAATTCCTGCACAGGAACCTTCAAGATTACCTGTACAGGTTGGGGTGGAGGTTCGTGTACAGGAACATGCACAGGATCCTTCGAGGTTCCTGTACAGGAATTTTCGGCTGGGTACATTTTTCTAATTTAGAGTCGTTTGCAATCGCTAACAATTTCCAAATTCCATAAAATAAAACAATTAAAATTCGTACCTTAAAAGGTTAAACTTTGCGCTCTGAAATGTTAAAGATTCATGACTTTCTATTTGAAATTTGACTTTCAAATTGTTCAGATTAATTGTTTAGAATTGTTCAAATTGTTTTCAAATTCACATCCAAATACTGCTAAATATTTAGAAAATTCCTTTTTTCAATCAAAAAATTTATTTCTTCAATTAAAAAATTTCAATTCACAATGGGTTAAAAATAGAATATTCGAAACTGAAACAATATTTGAAATTGCTTAAAATTTGAAATTGAATAAAAGAGTTTAACTGTCCAGCTGCTACCACGTTTCAAACTCATTAGTTTTAGGGTGAAAGATTCAAAATTCAAAAAGGTCGAAAAAATGAATTGTTCCAAAAATTGTTTTCATGTTGTTGTACACGTCAAAGAATATATTAGTTCTCACAAATCTATAATTATATGTTCTTTCTGAACTTTACTTATTAATAATGTTAGTATTTATTTTAGTGATTGTTATACTATTTTCTTATAATTCTTGTAGGTATTGTTTTGAGTAATCATGAATTTGAAAAGCAAATATTTCATAATAAACATTTTTTTCACAAATTCAAGAATCAATAATATAATTTTTATAATAAAACAAATTGAATTTTTTCCTTAAGATAGGGTAAAAGGTAAAACATTTCTGCATTATGTATTTAGTACTAGGTTGAAATATTTTTGACGACCCTTTCATAAATATTGGGAAAAAAGTGTAAATAATAACATTTTCTTGGGTTTATATACCGTCGAATATGATTGAGTTTTTCTACAAAACTGCTGATTTTTTCTTAGATTCAGCCAAGATCTGAACTTTGAATAAATAAATCCTAATAATTTTAAATTGTAAAATCGTTTATAAATTTAGCTGATCAATATACCCTACTCTACCCTAGCCGATATATCGTTCTTTGAATTTTAGAAACATCAAGTTTCAGATGATACTGAAATACGTGAGAAAAAATATCTGCGAGGTTTAACAATAAACTATCACTTGATCTTTTACTCGAACCCCAGGAAGGTTAACCCGAGATCGTAATAACCTGCAAGCCGTAATCCCCAGGAAGATTAACCTAAGAATACAACGCAACAGCACTTCTAGCGGCTATTATCTCTCCGACAGTCCTTTGCAGAATAGAGTTGGCGAGTCTTTTTACCAGGTGTTTGTCTCCAGCGGCTATTCTTTCTCCGACAGTCCTTTTCACAATAGTTGGCGAGTCTTTTTACCAGGTGTTTGTCTCCAGCGGCTGTTCTCTCTCCGACAGTCCTTTTCAGAATAGAGTTGGCCAGAAATATTTTCAGGTGTTTGTCTCCAGCGGCTATTCTTTCTCCGACAGTCCTTTTCAGAATAGTTGGCGAGTCTTTTTACCAGGTGTTTGTCTCCAGTGGCTGTTCTCTCTCCGACAGTCCTTTTCAGAATAGTTGGCGAGTCTTTTTACCAGGTGTTTCTCTCCAGCGGCTATTCTCTCTCCGACAGTCCTTTTCAGAATAGTTGGCGAGTCTTTTTACCAGGCGTACACGTGTACATGTACACGTGTAAAGTGCCACCTGGACGCACCACATTATAAAATAGACTTCACACGTGAGAGATCAAGTGATAGTTTATTGTTGAACCTCGCAGATATTTTTTCTCATGTATTTCAGTATCATCTGAAACTTGAAGTTTCTAAAATTCAAAGAACTATATATCGGCTTGTAAAAATCCGTTTGAAAAAAACGGGTAGTGGTTTCTAAAGTAGAGTATAGTAGCTTTCTGATGCCGTGTCCAGATTTGCAATATAATAAAAATTCTCAATGTGAGCGAAGCTCAAAGATTGCAAAAAACCGTGTTTTTTGCACTTTTAGGTTAGGATATCTCGGAAACCTAGGGTGATGGAGCAATTCTGAGTTCAGATTCGGATTCAGCGCGTCAAATTCCTTCGGGTACACTAGGTCTGGTCTAGGGGTGTGGTATTTCATCGATTTTTGTAGGCCTGTGTAATCTGCGTTCGGAATGTGCGTTGCAAGCATTATATATATAGATAGATAGATAGATAAACGTTTATTTTTCAGGCTGCTGGCCTTAAAAAATTGACTTGCTTACACTTCCATTTTTAAAGATTTTTCTCGAAACGAACCCTTAAAAACTGACATCCATCCATTCCTTATCACAAAGCCGCACGCTCTTATTGCCTTGCCTTCCTCGCTTCGCCTTGGCACGCTCGCATGTCCCTACTTTTTTCGAATTGCCTCGCTTGCCAACCTCTGTTTTCGCTCTAATACCTACTACTTATCTACTATTTAGAATATTTACATCTTACTTATATCTACTTTCTCTCTTATTTACAATCTTTCCGTTTCCATTCCTCTTCCTCCTTCCTTCTCTTCATCTCCATCTTACCCAACACTCCGTTCACCCATGCTACTGCCCTTTTTTTCCCCTCTTCATGGAACAATACCTCCATGCTTATCTCACTTCTTTCCACCTCCACGCACTCCTCCAACCAGTGCTCCACTCTTGCATCCCCCTTTCCACACAGTTCACATATCCTCTTCTCCCAAGAGAGCCAGAACGTATTGAAACTCTCCATGCACTCACACCTCATCATCGCTATAAGCTCCTGACTTCCTTTCTCTCCTTTCTCACATAAATGTTGAGCTCTTGCCCTTGGCATAATCCACACATAGTTCCCGTTAAACCTTGACTCTCTTACTCTCTCTCCCTTCTGTCTTCTCTCTCTCTCCATGCCGTTTTGCTTAACCAAGTCATAAACCTTCCTTCCTTCCTCGTGCATCCTTCTCACTTCATCCATATGCAGTCCATTCATTCTAAAATACCTTTCCCTCTCAGCCTCCATCTTCCCACCCCCTCTCCTGTTCTCCTTCTCCCACCAACACTCCCTAAACAGCCTACTTTCCCCCTCTTCCAAAAATTTCTCCTCATATTTACACGCCTTGATGCCTGCTAGAATCCCTACACTCGCTCTCCCCGTCTCCCTCCTGACAATATACTTACCCCTTTTTATCCAGGTATCTTCTCAACACTATGTTAACTGCATACGCTAGTGACCAAATTCTAACCCCTCCTATCCTGACTCCTCCTACCACCCAGGCCTTCAGCATACTTTCCATACCCGCAATTAAAATCGCAAAAAACGTCGGGCTAAGTGGACACCTTTGCCTTAACCCCCTATCCTTCCAGAATCCCTCCGAAATCCCCTCCCCTCCTCTTACCTTGTCTTTGGTCTCTTCATATATCTCCCTTACCCTCTCAATTAGGCCCATCTCTACTCCCCTATCCTCCATCGCCTCCCACATCCTCCCCCAATCCACCGACGGAAACGCGCCTTTGAGATCCACAAAAAACGCGTACACTCTCGTCCCCTTCGTAAAGTCCCCCTTCGCTCCCCATCCTCGCATTAAAGTCCCCACTCAGTACCACCATACCCTCCTCTCTTTCGCCCAGCAGGTCTTCCACCCTTTCTTTAATTCTTTCCATCACATCCTTATTGTACACTGTCACAAACTTACATGCTGTCCCTCCTATTTCTACTTCCCTCATTTCCACTCCATCCCCCTCTTCCTCTCCATGAAATTTGTCCTCTAATCCATCTCTAACCCCGGTTATCATTCTCCCACTAGCCCTTCCTTTTTTTTCCACTCTGACCGCCTCCTGGAATCTCCACTTATACCCCCTTTGCAGCTTTGGCTCTATTCTGTCCCATTCCTTTCTTTCTACCCACGTCTCTACCAGTCCCACGACATCAAATTCTTGGATATACCTCCAGAACTCCTCGTCCTTCTTCCTTATCCCTGCTACGTTCCAATACAACACCTTCACTACTCCTCTATCCTGCATTACCCCCACCCCCTACTTCTTACGAAACTAATGCCCCTGCACTTCCATCAAAACCTCTTTCTCCTCGTCCCACACCCACATCTTCCCGGCTACTCTTATTTTCCGATATCCTACCTTCGCCGATATCCCTTCTCTCCTCTCCCTCCAGCCCTGTCGTACAGCATTCCCTGCACATCCTTTTCCTTTCTCGTAAAATCGTGATCAATGAAAACTCTGTTATCCTGTATCCTGTTCTTATTTCGCATTACCCCCAACTTTTCTTCCTAGCTCTCCAACTCCACAACCGCCACTTCCTTTTCCTTCCTCCCCTTCAAGCTAGTTTTCCATACCCTGCCTTCAACCCACCCTATGCTCTGTAGCAGCTCTTTCCCGCCCTACCTTTCTTCTCCACTCTTTAGCTTCAACCCTCTTATCACGATATTATTTCTTCTGTCTGCCTTCCTGTCTCCGACTTCCATTTCCGTTCTGCCCTCCACCTTCTCAAGTCTCTTTTCCGTCCTTTCCTGCCACAACCTGATCTCCTCTTCCATCTGTTTTATTTTAACTTTCTTCTCTTTCCTTTCCCTCTCTAACCCTTCTACTCTCTCCCTCTGCTCATTCACCTCCTTTTCCCATCTCTCATCTCTGATTCTCAAGTCCTCCCTCATGCCTTCCATCTGCTCCTTAGTCCCCTCACGTCCTCCCTCAACCACCTGATCTCGCGTACCAGCATCCCGAGAGCCTCCTTCTCCGCCATTCCCTCCATTTAGGGGGGGGGGGCGACCTAGGTGTTCTAACGCTTTTTTCAAAAGGACTCTCCAATTCGATTTTGTCCGGACTCTCTCGGCTGTCTCTCTTCCTCTTCAAGAGATCCTCCCCGTCACTTGTGCTCCACTCTCTCTCCCTTACCTTCTCGCTTCCTTGGTTCCCACCGTTCCACCTTCTCCCTCTCCCGTACGCGCTACTCGACCCCAAACCCCGCGCTGTCGTACGTCGTGGCACGTGGAAAATTTCCTCCCCTTCTATTACACTAGCAGCACTGACAACATTCTCACTGCTTCCCTCACGCTCTGCCGCCGGTAACTGGGACCTCTCCATGCAGTACCCACCGCATCCGACAGATGTCTCTGAAGACTCACCGCCAAATTTTCCCTTTATTTCCCTTCTTTTTTTTTCATTTTCTATTCCTCACAGCCCCTGCAGATAACCCTTTCTCTGCCTTAACATCATCTACCTCTGCTAGAACCACCCTTAACACTTCAAAGGCCCAAGATTCCCGACCACAAACTCCTCCGACTCTTCGCCACCCTAACCTCACTTTCTCTACCTACCTAAATCCCACCTCACTCCCACGCCAAAACACACTTTTTATCTCCCCAATTCACCCCACACAACTCTACTCACCTCCTGGGCCTCCACCCTCACACACTCCACCCTCCACTCACACCTTCCTCACAAATTCCGTAAAATCCTCTCACCACCTGTCACCAAACACCAGAAGGTCTTGATACCATCTGGACCGGGAGCGGAATAGTTCTTCATACCTCTTAATACGTTTTTCACCTCTTCGGTAGTGATAAGTGGACATTCCTCCTCAGCTGTTATGCGGGCATTGCACAGCTCCTTGAAGCTATTTATTTTCTTTGACTCTTCTTGAAGTTGATGTTGGACCTCGTAGACTTCTCTCCAAAATGCTTCGACCTCCTCTGGTTTGGGCGGATGGTCGACAGTAACTGGAGGGTTTTGGAAGAGTCGAGATGGGTCAGACAAAAACTGTTGATTTTCTCTGACCCACCTCTCCCTCCGCTCTAGACTTCTCTTAGCGTTAGATAGTACTCGTATTTTGTCAACAATATGCTGCCTGATGGTCAGTAACTTTGACTCGTTGATTGTGTGATGACGGATCTGCAGTTCGCGGATATATATATGTTAGATAGGACTTGCAGGAAATAGGCGGGAGTGCCCGCTACAAGATATCCCCCAGGGATCTCAATACATATGACGACACCTGCCGGCCCAAGTCTTGGACGTGAGTTTTACAAGCCCTCTTACGAAGATCCCGCCGGGATCCCGTCGGTTTGTGTGAACTGGGTGGTTACACGCACTATACCCGCACTATCCCTCACAAAGTGCGACCCGCATGATGTGCGACGGACCTGTCACACTAATCCGAGATCCCACTGCATTTTTGTCAGGTTTTGAGTCTCCAGGATAAAAGTTACTGGGGATGAAACGAGAAACATAGACGATCAAGGAATGGCCCTCCTGCCAGCGCCAAGTTGCTCGTAGGTACGATAAAAGTAGATTCTGAGCGTTCGATGTTTTCAATATCCACCTGTCGTTATCCAGCGCAATGAAATCTTCACCATATTGTAAAGGGCAATTAGTGCTTTCGGAAATTGTACTCTTGCCACCCCCTCCCCCCACTCGGTCATGAACCTCTAGCACGGTGGGCTAAAGGGGGCGATTAAAGTTAACTAAGTGTATATGGGCTCAAGAGTACTGAAATAGGTGGCACGGGGATATCTTTGCGAAATTTATTTGCTTCGGCTGCAATACCCGTCACTTGCAGTGACGCAATTTTCGAAAAGAAGTATTCAAACAGTTGGCAAGAATATTAACGATTAAGAGCATTTCCAGTTCTATTGACGTAAGTGGTAATGTAATGTCAGCGGGATAGCACTACCGAATGGTCGAACTCTTCAGAAACTGTAAGATAATTCATTACGATCCCTTAGTGAGAATAGCATGCGGCTGTGAGCGCACAGTAGCAGTCACGTGAATGGGACTCGAAGCATTTTCCTAAATTTTATTCCGAAACAAAACTTGACATTTTGTCTTCGGAATGAGTTATTTTAAAAATATTAAAATTAATTATAAATCCTTTCAATTCATTATTTCAATGAATTAAAAATTATGTCGCAAAATTTTGTTTCCAAAAATTTTTGCAGAAAATTAATTTTTTTAACAAAATTTTGTTTTTAAACAACAAATTTTTTGTAAATTTTTTTCAACAAAATTATTCGAAAATTTTTTTCTTTCAAAAATTTGTTCTCTGAACAATTTCTTTACATAATTTTGTTCAAACAAATTTTATCAATGACATTCATGTGTATGAAATTGTTTATCCAAAACAATTTTTTTTACAAAATTTGAACACATTTTGTTTTCAGGTTCTGCTAAGACTTAAATTAACGTCACAATAGTCTACGACACCCTTTCTTTTAGGCACTCCGCGCCTACAAACTTGACATTTTCGTCTTCGACATGAGCTATTAGAAAAAAATTAAAATTCAAGAATTTTAAATCAGACTAAAATCAAATTCAAAGTGCCATTTGCGTCCAATAATTAAGTCAATATATAGAATTCCTGAAAATGAAACAAGAATTCAACGATAAAATTTGGATAACCAACAACAAGCAACGACGCTATCTCCTCGATACCTGACCTCAGGTATTAAATTAATTAAAATTAATTATTTCAATTATTAATTATTTCAATTATTAATTATTTCAATATCATCGATGAAAAGTTAGTTTGAAAAAAATTATGTAAGAAAATTATTCAAAGAAAATTGTTTTGAAAGAAACAAATATTCTAGTAAAATTTTGGAAAAAAAAATTATTGAACATTTTTTTTGTTTGCAAAAGAAATCTCGTAGAAAAAAATGGTAAAAATTTTTGTTTGAAAAAATACATTTTTTGCAAAACCTGTTAGAAAAAAAATGTTGCGACTTAATTTTTAATTTAATACAATAATTAATTGAAAGGCTTTGAAATTAATTGGATTAATTAATTTTGATTTTATTTTTAAAAAAATGGTTCATGCCGTGAGTGCCTACACCCTACAGGGAAGGCTTTCGTAGACTATTGAGACGTTAATTTGAGTCTTAACAGAACCTGAAATCTAAATATGTTTGAATTTTGTAAAAAAAATGGTCTTGGAAACACAATATTATACAAAGAAATGTCATGGAAAAAAATTATGTAAAAAAATTGTACAGAGAAGAAAATTTTGGAAGAAAAAAATGTTCGAGTAAAATTTTTGAAGAAAAAATTTTGAAAAATTTTTTGTTAGAAGAAAATGTGTTGAAAAAATAAATTTTTTTCAAACCTTTTTAGAAACAAAATTTTTCGACATAATTTTTAATTTATTAAAATAATTGATTGGAAGAATTAACAATTAATTGAAATAATTAATTTTAATCTTTAAGAAATAGCTCATTGCGAAGACAAAAATGTCAAGTTTTGTTTCGGAATGAAATTCAGGAAAATGCTTCGAGTCCCATTTATGCTACTGCTACTGTGCGCTCACAGCCGCATGTTATTCATACTAGGGAATCGTAATGAATCATCTTACAGTTTCTGAAGAGGTCGACCATCGGGTAGTGCTATCCTGCTGTAACATCACATTAACACTTACATCAATAGAACTGGTATGAACATTCCCTGGAAGTTATTAAAGTTCAAGATACGTTTTCTACATTATTATTACGCCGCATGTCTTAAAATGCTCTTAATCGTTGATATTTTTGCAAGCTGTTTGAATGCTTCGTTTAGAAAGTTTCGTCATTACAAGTGAAGGGTGTTGCAGCCGAAGCAAATAAATTCCGCAAAGAAAAAACCGTGCCACCTATTTCAGTACTCTTGACCCCTGGCAGGACAAGTTTTTCCTCTACAGAGGGCTTAGAGCTTTCATTTACGTTTTTTTTATCGTGCTGGTCGACATAGGTACACACTTAGTTAACTTTGATCACTCCCTTTAGGCCGCCGTGCCTGGGGTTCTTGACATAGTGGGGGTGGCAGGAGTACATTTTCCGAAAGCACTAATTCCCCTCTACAATATGGTGAAGATTTCATTGCGCTGGTTGACGACAGGTGAAGATTGAAAAAATCGATCGCTAAGAATCGCTAAGGTTTCATCTCCAGTAACTTTTATTCTGCTGGCTTAACATCTGACAAAAAATGCAGTGCGATCTCGGACTACACATATGAGAACGCGCCTGTCTTATCCGCTGCGTGCACGCCGTGCGAGAAAATCGGCATCCGTGCGACGCTCGTGCGGTTTCACTGAGCGCTCATTTTGTTACATGGAAAGTTACTAGACGCGTCTGTTCAAAAAATTCCTAGTTTTTTCAATCAGAAATTATCGTTAATATGACTAGGAAATTCTAGTTAATTAACTATGATTGATTTTTCTGGTTAAAATTATTCTGGTTCATATTTGTGGTAAAAGAAGTATCGCGAACTTGTGTCGGTTTCCAGAAATCTGTCTTTTGTCTCACGTCGTGTTTTCAGGATGTGTCAAGTAATGGTTTGTCGTAAATTTACAGTTCTCGAACAATCAAGATTTGTTTAATGTATTTTGAATTGTATATGTATAGATAATTATAGTGAACTGTTAATTTATTTGTGTTATGAAGAAACAGCCGCGCATTATATATCTACGCTCTAATTGTACAGGGATACTTCAAAACAACGCACATATTTTTCGGGTGTCTTCGAAAAATATTTTGAAAAATATTAACATTGTAGACAACAAATAAAAAAATTAATGTTCGAGAATGTTGGTATTGAAAAAGTAATCTATGTGCGTTGAAGCATTATCATTCCCGTTGCGAGATATTGAGTTTTCTTTGTCTGTTCATAAGGGAACACATATTGAATCACGGAAACATTCAGTAAGGTGAAACTGGATTCTAAACCCAATCTCTAATGAGATATTAGTAATCACTACTTGTCATCATTATGATGTGTGATACAATGGGTGATTCTGCTCAGCAGAATCACCTTTTCCCTACTTGAATCTACTTTTAAGAATTACACACATATCTCCTAACGAGATTCTATTGCTTATAAACAAAACCTACTAATTTGAGATGGGTGATTGCCCAAAAAAACCCAAATAACAAAATTTGAAAGTTTGTTCTCCTATGGAATACCGGATTTGGTCATTTTTACTTATAACAAAATTTGACAGTATTCGAGAATTTATTTTGAAATCACAAAAATCTTTATCTCAATGAGGCGTTCTCATTGAGAGAAAGAAACAGAAAATGTTATGCAATGCTCTTTTCATTCATGGGATTTAAATCCCTTTTTAGATTTAAATCTCGGCTGGCGATATACTTCAATTATGTAAGTGGCAATAAACCACTTTTGATTTTATGTGGAATCTAGGTGCGCCCAATCAGCGCCGCCACCAAGGCAAAACGAAAAATGTAAAACGCCATACTTTTGCTTTTCTTTGCAAATTGTATGCTCTAAACCAAAATTTTTTGCTCTTCAAACTTCCGAGATAAGGATAGCGGCGCTACCACAACATCCACTCAAAGGATCAGTAGGTAGATGTCTCGCTCCGATTTTCTTTGGTCACCAAATAACCATTTAATTGTTTCACATATAATAACAGAATCTTTCACAATCAAACCAACTCGAACAATGTCCTCACAATAGAAGATGAAAAACGTGATTTTGTCAACTCGATCGAAAAAAAATTTGGGGGGTAAAGTACCCCACAATAATTTTAAGTTATAGAAAAAACTTCCAAACAGGTATGATTTCAACCAAAAAAATCTGGGGAAAATATATGTCGCACACAGACTTTTCAGAACCATACAAAGACTGGGAGGCTTCCGCTGTGGAAGACACTTATGCAGAGTGGACTCCAAAACTTGGTTCCAGAATAGATGAAGCTGTTTGTACGAAAGATGACGAAGTTGTTGGCTTCGATTATAAACAAAGAGCAGTGGAGTTTTGGAGAAGCGGAACGAGAAAAAGTAATCGGAGGTACATGTATGGAAAAGTTGCACCGTATTGCGGTGTACACATTGAACAATTTTAGAAGTGCAATTGATGCTGGTATGATGGTTCACGATGCAGACTTACGGAAATGGGGTCTACCTGCTAGAAATTTCCTTGATTTTGATGACACAGGAATTGAAGCATCTGATTGGTGGATGTGGAGGTTTAAACGAACTCACCGAATAACTTTCAGAAAATTCAACAAATTTATCACCAGAAAAACATTAGAAGATAAGGAAAAGTTAAAAGTAGATGCGGAAAATTTTGTGAATGAAGTAAAGCCGGACATAACTCAATATGGGAGAGAGAATTTTTATAACTCGGATCAAAGTGGATTCCAGTTAGAAATGCATTCTCGGAGAACATTGGCAATTGAAGGTACACGACAAGTCGACTCACGATTTCTGCGTATGGAGAGCTTCTGTCTCACCCTTATCTTGTGCTAAAAAAGCCACGTGTGAAATTTGGACCCATTGTGCAAGAAACCATTTTCCAGCCTCTAAATTTATTTGTAGCTGCATCCAAATCTAGAAAACTTACGTCTGGTAAATTTATTTATTTTTAATCATTTTTAGTCATAAAATAAAGTTATCAGCGTCATTAAAATTGACAAATTATTTTGCCTACAGAACATTTTCGGAGCTGGTTGGAAAATGTTTTTTTCTCGAATGTAGGGCCGACAAGCGTGTTGCTCATAGACCCTTGGACTTGACATTGCCCAGAAGTTGTACGGCAAGCAGCACCTGCTGGGAATAATATAATCCCTATGATTACACCAAAAGACACTACTGGAAAATATTATAAAGTTACAGCCTTCAGTACACAATCAATTATCTTCACCAAGGTATCACAGTCTTTTCAAGTACTCCTGGTTTAAAAGTGGTTACGTTGCAGAAAAACCAGGAGAATTTGAGAATCCGGTAGACTTTATTTTCAAAATATTTCCAACACATTATGTGAAATATATTATATTTATCCCAGATCTCCAGCTTGAATTTACACCCATTTGGTAATTTTATTTTTTACTCATTTTGTTACGGGAAACTTCCTTCATTTATGAAAAATATAATAAAATGCACTTAAGGGAAGTGACCCCTTATAAATTATTTTGTCGGGAAAGTGCAAAAAGACGTGAACTTTATTTTATTATCGCGTGCAACATATATTTTCCCCAGATTTTTTTGGTTGAAATCATGCTCGTTTGGCAGTTTTTTGTATAATTAGAAATTACTGTGGGGTACTTTGCATTTTGTCACACAATTTGGGGGGGGGGGTTGTTTTCACCCCCTTAAAACCATTTTCTGCACGTAAGAAAAAATACGTCTCGCTTAGTTTTACGAGTACTACAACATATGTGAGACCGAAGAAAATCGGTGGGGACAAATACCTAATGTTCCTCTTCAGCGCCAACACCTATGAAAACTGACTTAAAATTATTATCATGAAATAGACAGTCAAGGAATATTTTTTTGCTTTTTTTCCTCTCCGAAAACATATAATACGTGTTCCAAAAAACTACCCCTTTGTCATGTATACCTACCCCTCGTGATCAGAAATATTCTAAAAGTGTGAAGACAACCTTTAGCGACGTCAAGATGATTTCGAACTCGAAATTAATTACTGAACACTTGAAAAACTCACCCCTCTTATAATTTCTCCCAAAAAATACCCTTCCACGTAAAATTATGTAGCCATACTTACATATACTTATATAAAACGCATCAAAAACAATAATATTCATAAAACACAGTTAACGTGAATTTTTCGCTCTTTTTTTCTCTCCGATGACACATAATACGTGTCCCAAGATACTGCCCCAGGCGGCGGATAGGTGAATGCTCGCTGGAGACAGAGGGTAGGGCTGAAATAAAATAGGCCCCGTGGACCAAACACACTTGATTGGTGCCGGCCGTGACCCACTGGGAGTGCTTCGAACCGAGGTTGGTAGATGGGAACGGGGATGAAGCTGCTGTGAGTTTGCTCTGCCGAGGTGTAAGTTGCGGCCGGTTGTCAGGAAACGAGCCCCTTAGGCCCTGATCAGGAAGGGCGTGGTGGCTGCAGAAGTCGGAATCTGCAGTGTTCCGGGTCCGGTCCGTCCGTGCATCCTGGGACCGGTTAAACGAAGGATGGACCCCAGGGAACTGGGGTCATCAATAGAACGACGACAACAAAAACCACTATGATGGAGAAGAGCACAACGCCAAGTCTGGGAGCATCTCCCAAGATTACAGAAGAAACGTTGCGTGAGGCTTGCAAAGGACTTGAAGTGGAGGAAGAAAAGATCCTGATAGAAGTTGATAAATTGATCAAAGAAATGGCAGATCACACGCAGAAGGAAGGTAACGTCGATAAGCTTATTATGGACAAAGCGCCAGATGCAAAAGATAAGATGGCACATCTACATTTGCTCAAAAATACTTTGAAGGAGGCAAGGAAAAGATGTGTGAATTGGAGGAAAGAGAACCCAGCGCACTTGCTCACACTAGGAGCACATATATGGAAAGACAGAAGTGGCGTCATAGAGAGGACACCAGGGTCTCAGTTCAAGAGGAAGAGGCGCGTGACAATCCTGTTATGTCCTGAGAACGGAGAAACCTCAAGGCCCGTGAAGAAAGCAAAGGTCGGCGGGGCTAGCAGTGGATGGAGCGAAGTAGTTAGTCGCAAAAAAAAAAAAAGAAACAAAGGAGCAGGTACACAATGTGACGGGTAATCCTAAAAAAGAGAGGGAGGAAAACCGGACGAAATGGAAATGGAAATTACGGCCATCAGGAAAACCCGTCAAGGGCATGTACTTTTGGAATTGAGAGCACCGGACGAAAATCGGGGTGAATTAAGTGATGGCCTACAAAAGGCCATTAAAGAAACTGGGAAAATAAGGCTAGCGATGTTACGTGCACAGATCCAGATACGGGACCTAGGCGTTGCGACCACTACAGAAGAAATAAAGGAAGCTTTCAAGCACTTGTTAGGACACGCAGCTGTCCAGAATACGACAGTTGATATGACCAGGACTGAGTCTCGAGGGAGGCTAATGGCCTACGTCGAAATGAAAGAAAGAGAAGCTACCAAGGTGAATCAGCTTGGCCACATTAACATTGGGTGGGTCAGCTGCAGAGTGCGCATCAGAGAAAGAACCAAACGATGCTACCGCTGTTTTGACTTCGGTGGTCACATCGCGGGGGAATGTAATGGAGTGGACAGGAGACGGCAGTGTTGGAAGTGTGACACAGACGGCCATATATCTGCACAATGCACGGAGCAAGCAAAGTGTTCACTTTGCTCAACGAGAGATGATGGCAGACCAGTGAATAATGTAATTGGCTCAGCTAGGTGTACAGTCTATAAGGAGGTGAACGAGAAAGCAATAACAGAACGGGATGGCGGTAGTGCTTCAAGGCAACTTGAATCGCTGCAAGCTGGCCCAAGCACTAATTTTTCAGCTGGCTACAGAAAGAGGCGCTGAAGTGTTCATAGTTAGCAAACAATATGAGCAAAGCAAAGGCTGTAACTGGTTTAAGGATAAGAGCGGTTTAGCGGCGATGGATTCTTGTGGGTCTCAAGCGGCAAGGACACGATCGTATGTTGTTACCTCTCTCCAAGCGAGGGAATTGCGGTCTTCCGCAAGAAACTTGATGAGATTAAAGACCCATGCCGTAGCTTGGACGCAGAAATCATCCTGGCAGGCAACTTGAACGCCAAGTCATGCGAATGAGGTATGACATGGTCAGATAAAAGAGGCCCAGAGGTTACTGACATGGCTGCAAGCTTGGATTTGACCATACTAAATAGCGGAAAGTCGACGACCTTCAGAAGAGCAAGCTACCGAGAGACCATCTTAGACATTACTATGGCCACACCAGAGGCAACACGTAGGATCAAAGGCTGGCAAGTCGTCGAAGACTACACCACTAGCGATCACCAGTGCATCTACTTTCAGATGGGTAGTGAAAACCAATGGCCAAAGATCTACAAGACTCAAAGGAACACGTGGGGTGGAATGTTGCGAAACTAGATACGACCAAAATTTTTGGCACTATTGCTGAAAAGGGTGGAAGTATGCTAGAAGAGCAAATAACTACCACAGTCACAAAAAAAGAAGCAGGGAGCCTGGTGGAATACACAATGGGCCTTATTGAGATAGTCTGTAATGCCTCAATGCCAAGGAGACCTGGAAGATCCTCCAAACCCCCAGTATACTGGTGGAACGCAGAAATAGCCGAGTTGAAAGCAAAGGATTTCAAACTGAAACGAAAGGTACCCCGAACTCGGAAGAAAGGGAGAGATGCAACCGAAGCAAACAAAGAATATATATGATGGTAAAAAAACGTTGAAACGTGCCATAAACAACAGTAAGCACCGCAAGCGGGTGGAAGTCCGTAAGTCAGTAGACAGGGACACCTGGGGCCTTGGGTACCTGATACTGACTGGACAACTTTGTGGAAGGTCACCAGTTACTAACATGGACCCGCAAATGATGGAGCTAATAGTGGGAGAACTATTTCCCAAGCACCCTGACCGAGTCATCATTTTTTTGTAGAGGAGGTGAAAATGCATTTACGCACTGAGTGTGGGACTCGACCTAAAAAACGGTGATACCCACTAAACTCACCTCCTCTTCCTGCCAATCCATGTCCTCGGAGCCGCTTATCGCATTACTTCAAGGACATGGGGGTAAGGCCACTAAGCCGTGCTTCGGCTTCCGATTTCTAGTCAACTTGGCATTTCACCTCATTACGCCCAACCAGGATGCACGCAGCGTCCTCAATAGTGTGGTGGCACCACAAAACGGGCTCGTCGGCCTTCGGCACCCTGGTTGGCCATGTTCGGTTCGGCAGAGCGTCCTTGAGGCTTCTTCATCGAAGCGGCCTCTCCGAACGCTCTGCAACTCATCGCCCCCGGCTGATGATCAGTCCGCGGCTCCCCTTCTGCTACAGCGCAGAGGAAGCACTGCGACGCACTGCCGCACGCCGCAGCCTTGTGTTCCTCCTTTCCGCATTTCCAACAGGCCGCTCTTCGATCGCAGCCTTCGCAGGCCGCTACCATGTGGCCTTATCCTAGGCAGCGGTAGCATCGTGTCAACTCCGTCTTTTTCCTGACGCGACAGGACACCCAACTTACTTACAGGTATCCCGTGCGCACCAGTCAAGCCGCCAATTCCTCATGCAGCTCCACAAAAGCCTTCAGGCTCCCCTGAAGGGTATTTTTGTGACGCTCACCCTGAATGCTCCTGCTGACTCACCGAAGTGTTGCCTCACGTCGGCCTCAACTTCCTGCATCACCGTCTTTGTGTCGAAGTCCAGGACCTCGACCTCAATGCGGGGGACGAGCTTGCGCACGTAACCCCCGACACCCACTGCCTCTTTAATGGCAGTGGACAGCTTTGATCTGCCGTACGCTGCAGATCCCACTTCCACGAGAACCTCCTCTCTCCTCGTTTCTCTGAAACTCTTAATTTTAACACCAAGAGCGTCAGGTTTATACTTCTTTTTGAAGTCCTTTAATACCTCAGCATAGCTCGAACCCTAAGCCGGCTTTATTAAAACCGCCTCGGGTCGAGCTCTTCCCTGCGGCTCCTTTTTCTTGGTGGATGCAGGTGGAGCTGTCGCCGCTCCCTCATCATTCCTCTTCAATGTTGAGGACGCTACTGCTGCAGCGCGTGTCCTCGGTTTCTCCCTCCTAGGTTTAGAGGAGCCTGCCTCAACGGGACTCAATGTGGGCTCCCGCTTGCACTTAATAAGTTTGGGAGCGGGAGTTTCCTCGTCGTCTTTCGTGAAGTGTTTTTTCGTGACCTGCTTTCCAACATGCTTCATCGCGTCTTGGTAAGAAGATTCAGCGTAGCCTAAGCTCGTTTCCAGCTTTTCGGTTAGAAGCTGTGCCTCCTTCAGTCCATTCCTGATAGGCATGAACATTTTTCGCTTCGTGCAGCAGAAATCCTGCATCCTGTCCAACACATCATTCAAATTCACATAAATTTTTCGAGCTAGGGAAGAAAGGTCCACCCCCGCAGAGCCCCGCATGCGGGGGTAAGGTCTAAATACTCTAGAAGGCGACCTAATATCCTAGAGACACCGTTCTCGACACCACGCCCTGGTGCCATGCAGTCTTCGGCACGGTTGTTAACGCCTTGAATTGGGGGTTTTTCCTTCGGGAACATCCCTGGACAATTGTCCGCGACTGCTTATTGAGTTGTGTAACTGCATTCAGCAGAAACACTCGGTACAGGGTCCCCCTATCCACAAACCGGGGACGCGCCCGGTAGCCTGGTCAAGGGCGCCGGGACCGAGTCATCATGGAGGAAATGCTACCTAAAGCGGTACCTCTCTTTATTAGAGAGGAACTGTGAACGGCTAAAGCCAAGATAGCAAACGGAAAGGCGCCAGGTCCTGATGGCATCCCGACGAAGGTCGTTAAGATGATTGCAAAGGAGTACCCGTATGTGCTGCTAAATACCTTCAACGCCTGTCTTGAGCCTGGGGTTTTCTGCGCAAGATGGTAAAAACAGAGGCTTGTGTTACTGGATGAGGGAGAGGGCCCACCCATTACACCTTCCTCTTACAGGCCCCTCTGCATGCTGGACGTTGTGGGCAAACTCTTTGAGCAGCTCATACGGGCCAAGCTAAGAACAGCAATTGAGGCTGGGGCGGTTCAGCCGAAAATCAGTATGGCTTCCGTGAGGGCAGGTCAACTGCGGAAGCAATACGGGAGGCCCTGAAAGAAACGGATGAAGCATGGAGCGGCAACCACAAGACAAGGAGGGTCTGCGTAATAGTCACATTTGACGTCCGGAATGCATTCAACTCTGTTAGATGAGTCGACATTGTGGGCGTCCTAGAAAGGCGCTTCAGGGTCCCAGCCTATCTACAACGTGTCATCAGTATATACTTGAATGCAAGGAGCCTCATGTACGAAGCTACTGAAGGAACAAACTCCACGAAAGTGACGTCGGGTGTAGCCCAGGAGTCGGCTCTTGGGCCGTACCTCTGGAACGTGGTGTATGATGAAGCGCTTATGATGGATCTACCTGTAGAAATCAGACTTATCGAATTTGCTGAATATCTTGCCGCAGTGATCGCAGCCTCTACAAAGGAACAAGCAAAAACGGAATTTGCCGTAACAGCAACATTAGGTAGGTGTCCCCCTCCGATTTTCTTCGGTCTCACATATGTTGTAGTACTCGTAAGACTAAGCGACGCGTATTTTTTCTGACATGTTAAAAATGGTTTTAAAGGGGCAAAAACCACCACCCAAAAATTGTGGTACCAAATACCCATTTAATTGTTTCACATATGAAAACAGAATCTTTTACAATCAAACCAACTCGAAGAATGTCCTTACAATAGAAGATGAAAAACGTGATTTTGGCAACTTGATCGAAACAATTATTTAGGGGGGGGGGGGTAAAGTACGCCACAATACTTTCTAATTATATAAAAAAACTTTCAAACGGGCATGATTTCAACCCAAAAAAAATCTGGGAAAAACATATAAAAATATATGCTGCACGCAGTAATGAAATAAAGTTTACGTATTTTTGCATCTTCACGAAAAATTAATTTATAAGGGATAACTACCCTTAAGTGCATTTTATTATATTTCTGCTACATAAAGGAAGTTTCGCGTAGAAAACCGAGCAAAAAAATTTCTTCACACAGAGGGCTGAAAAATTTAAATTTCTCAATTTAGTCAAAAATTGACATGGGCGTAAACTACACCAAAGGAATTTACGAGTATTCAATGGAATTACCAAGTGGGTGTAAATTCAAGCTGAAAAGTCCGGGAAAAGTATATGTTGCACGCGATAATAAAATAAAATTTACGTTTTGTTATTTTTACGAGAAAGCAATTCATAAGGGGTAACCACCCTCAAGTGCATTTTTTATATTTCTTCTAAATAAAGGAAGTTGCGCGTACAAAACCGAGCAAACAAAATTGCTTGACACAGAGGGTTGAAAAATTTTAATTCCTCAATTTAGACAAAAATTTACATGGGGGTAAACTACCCCAAGGAATTTACGAGTAAACAATAAAATTACCATACCATGTTTGAAACATAAAGATTTTTTCTAACACGAACATCTAATAAAGGCCACATTTTCACATCCTTTTTTTTTTTTTTTTTTTTTTTTTATACCATTAAGCCGTTTCCCTTTCGGCGAGGCTCTTGGGGTAGGCGTGACACTACCCGATTCGGGTAGTGTTTCTAGGTTTATAGTTTCTTGTAGTAAATAACTACAAGTGTGGGCTCACCACACCCACGACCGCCAACAGCAACGCAGTAGTATTATTCTCGAACGGTCACCCATCCAAGTACTAACCGCGCCCAACACTGCTTAACTTCAGTGATCTAACGGGAACTGGTGTTTCCAGCGTGGTATGGCCGTTGCCATACATACACACCTACCCCTCGTGACAAAAAATGTTCTAAAAGTGTAAAAACAACCTTTAATTTCACATAATGTGTTGGGAAATGTTTCAAATGAAAAGTCTACAGGATTCTCAAATTCTCCTGGTTTTTCTGCAACGTAACCACTTTTGAACCAGGAGTACTCAAAAAAACTGATACCTTAGTGAAGATAATTGATTTTAATAAAAAAAAAATTTTTTAAACAGAATTTGATCATAGTCTAACAGTATAACTGAATCTGAAAAATGTCGCACATAATTTTTCCATATGCGAAATCCGTAGACGTCAAGAGGCTGAACTTTTCCAGTAGTGCCTTTTAGCATAATCATAGGAATTATATTCTTTCCAGCAGGTACTGCTTGCCGTACAACTTCTGGGCAATGTCCAATCCAAGAGTCTATGAGCAACACGCTTGTTGCCCCTACATTCGGGAAAAAAACATTTTCCAACCAGCTCTGAAAATGTTCTGCAAGCAAAATAATTTGTCAAATTTGATGACGCTGATAACTTTATTTTATGACTACGAATTGCTAGAAATAAACAAATTTAGCAGACGTAAGTTTTCCTGATCTGTATGCAGCTATCAAGACGTTTAGTGGCTGGAAAATGGTTTTTTGCACTATGGGGCCAAATTTTCCACTTTGTTTTTTTAACACAAGATAACATATATTTTTCCCAGATTTTTCAGCTTGAATTTACACCCATTTGGTAATTTTATTGTATACTCGTAAATTCCTTTCGCGTATTTTACACCCATGTTAATTTTTTATTGAGTTGAGAAATTTACATTTTTCAACCCTCTGTGTGAAGAAATTTTTTTGCTCGATTTTGTACGCGAAACTTCCTTTATTCAGCAGAAATATAATAAAATGCACTTAAGGGTAGTTACGCCTCATACATTTTTTTTTTTGTGAAAATGTGAAAATACGTAAACTTTATTTTATTATCGCGTGCAACATATATTTTCCCCAGATTTTTTGGGTTGAAATCATGCCCGTTTGGAGGTTTTTTGTATGATTTAAAATTATTGTGAGGTACTTTACCCCCCCCCCCCCCCCCCACCCAAAAATTTTTCAGATCAAGTTGACAAAATCGCGTTTTTCATCTTTTGTTGTGAGGACATTGTTTGAGTTTGTTTGATTGTGAAAGATTCTGTTATTATATGTGAAACAATGAAATGGGTATTTGGTACCAGAATTTTCGCGGGTTTGTTTTTGCCCCCTTGAAATCATTCTGAAAGAATGAGGGTACATGTATGGCATTGTGCGACTCGTATTCACATTTCTGCGTTGCGCGCGTGCGCAGACTCTTAACTGTATATTCGACGCTGCGACGCCGCTTAACTCAGTTGTCGTTGGTCGTTCGTGCTGCGCAGTGGTTTTGTTCATTCTCTCCAACGTTAAAATAAAGATTCACTTTTCATACTACACCTGTCTTGGCTCTGCCCTTCCTCTATAATCTAACACATTCTTAGCACGTGAGAAAAAACACTTGTCGCTTAGTTTTACGAGTATTACAACATATTTGAGAAAGAAAAAAATCGCAGGGGGACACCTACCTAATGTTTCTGTTAGTATCAAGAAAGGTAGCAAACTGGGTCAACGATCACGGGCTGAAGTTGGTGAACAAGAAAACGGAAGTTGTAGTCCTGACCAGACAGAGGACATTCTCTAAACCACTCACGGTCGACATTGCTGGACAAGAAATTGCAGTAAAGAATGTGCTAAAATATCTGAGCACGTGTGTTGATGAGAAACTCACGTTTTCAGTACAAATAAGTAATGCTGCCGCAAAAGCAAAGACAATGGTTGGTATGCTATCATGGCTAACGCCACATGTAGCTATACCTAGGAGCTGCAAGAGGAGAATTCTGATGAGCATTACCCACTTATCATGCTCTATGGAGCAGATGTTAGGCCGTTGCTCTGATGATAAACAAGTACAGGAAAATGCTCATAGCCGTACAAAGCAAGGGTGCATTGAGAGTGGTGTGCGCCTATAAGTCGGTCTCCGGGCCAGCGGTACTAGCTATATCAGGTATCATTCCCATCGACCTCTTGGCAACCGAGGGGAAGATGGTTTACGAGACCAAGAAAGCGGGCGCAGGAAAGGAAAGCGTGAAAAAGCAGCAACCTTAGAGAAATGGAAAACAGAATGGGAGGCCGAAAAAAGAGGCAGGTGGACTGCCAGGGTTGTAGGTGATTTGATACGGTGGGTCGACAGGAAACATGCAGAGGTAAATTATCACCTCACCCAATTCCTGTCTGGCCACGGCCATTTCAACGCCTACTCATTCCGGCGGAAAAAGAAGCAGAGTCTGAACTGTGATTATTACCCAAATGAGACGGAAGACGTCGAACACACCTTTTTCCATTGCATGAGGTGAGCGACTAGAAGAAATGAATTAAAGACTGAGCTTGGAGTGGACGTAACTCCGGACAATATTGTGGAGCTCATGCTGGAGTCACGAAGTAACTGGGATATAACAGCAAGCTACATTGTTAACCTCCTTCGAGACAAAAAGAAAGAGGAACAACCTAATGACTAAGAAACCCTGAAAAACCCCGAAGGAGCTATCTAAAAAGTCGAAGGGTGACGAGCCCGATGCGCCATCAAAACGCTGCTGAGTACGACGCATGCTTATTGTAGAAGGTTTAGGCGAAATTGAGATCCAACAACGCTGAACCAGAATTCCGAAGGCCGACGAGCCCGTTGTGCGGTACCACCGCACTACTGAGGACAATGCGCGCATCTTGGTTGGGCGAGAAGAGAAAAGAGTGAGGGTATGCCAGGCGGGCATTAGCAATAAGAAGTTCCGGGGACATGGGTTGGCAGGCATAAAGGAGTTCGTTTAGTCGGTAAGGGCGTTTGTTAGGTCAATCCAACACTCACCTTCGTTCCTTAAGGGTTTGTCCCTAAAGTTCGATTGTGGTCAGTGCATAAAGCATTTTACGATTCCCCTTTTCAGAAAAAAAAACCCTAGTGGCCAAAACTGTTCTAAAAATGTGAAAACAACCTCGAACAACGTAAAAATGATTCAAATCTCTAAATTGATTATTTGACACTTGAAAATTTACCCCTTTTATCATTTCTCCCAAAAACTACCCTTCCACGTAAATTTACATAGCGGAACTTACATATACTTATATAAAACGCATCGAAAACAATAACATTCATGAAATACAGTTGGCGGGATTTTTCTGCTCTTTCTTTGCTTTCCAAGCATACAATAATACGTGTCCCAAAAAACTACCCCTAAGTCATACATAACTACGCAACGTTGTCAAAAATGTTCTAAAAGTGTAAAAACAACCTTGAACTCCGTAAAGATGATTCATAAATCTAAATTATTTATTTAACACTTGAAAATTTACTTCTTTTATCATGTTTACCAAAAAATACCCTTCCACGAAAATGTATGTAGTGGAACTTACATATATTTATATAAAACGCATCAAAAACAATAATATTCATAAAGTACAGTTGGCGCAGATTTTCTTATATTTTTTTGCTTTTTAAGCACATACAATACGTGTCCCAAAAAACTACCCCTGAGACATACATACCTACCCCTCGTGACAAAAAATGTTCTAAAAGTGTAAAGACAACCTTAAACAACGTAAAGATGATTCAGAACTCTAAATTAGTTACTTATTACTTGAAAAGTTAGCCCTTTTATAATTTCTCCCAAAAACGACCCTTTCACGTGAAAATTAGCGGAACTTGCCTATATTTATATAAAATGCGTTAAAAATAATAATATTCAGAAAACATTGTTAGGGAAGACTTTTGGTCGTTTTTGCTCTGCGATGGCCAATATAAACTGTCATAAAAAACTACCCCTGAGTGAAACATATCATTATCTCGTAACTGAAAATTTCCTGAAAATATAAAAACAAGTTCAAACAATTTAAACATGATTCAGACCTTTGATTTGACTAATTCCTTGTGTGAAACTTATGTATTCTATAATTTACCCCGTGAGTATTAATTAACGTATGATTGGAATTTAATTTAATTTAAAAATAAATTTTCAATCTAATGAAGTTCAAGTGCCCTAGACAATACTTTCCATCACCAGTCTGTACATCATTACAGGTAAGATTTTTTCATATACCATATTTGGGTGAAAATATTTATTCAAATAATAAAACTATCGTTAATTATTATATTGAAGTTGAAACGGAACTTAAACTCCGAGAGTTTCAGATTATTGAGGTACTCGAATAATAGATTCCTGATTTTTTTTTCTACACAAAATTAAAGTATCGGAATTTATAAATTGAAAATGTTTAATTTCTGAAAAAAGATCTTTCTCCTTTGCTCTAGTGAAAATCGAACCTCACGTCTTCCGATTTCTGTCGGGTGCTTTAACCACTAAGCTACTAGAGATATCGAAGGCAGATACTTTTTTCAGATATACGCTTTTCATAGCAAGGATTTGTGCTTTGAATACAAGTTAAATTAGAAGGAATCGGTATTATCATCGAAAAAATAAAAAGCATATATCTGAAAAAAGTATCTGCCTTCGATCTCTCTATTAGCTTAGTCGTCAAAGCACCCGGCCGGCAATCGGAAGACGTGAGGTTCGATTCCCACCGGAGCGAAGGAGAAAGATCTTTTTTCAGAAATTAAAATTTTTTTATTTATAAATTTCAAACTCCATCTAGTCTGAAAAGATGTTAAGAATTTTTGTTATTTGAGGAGTTACCTGAAGTCGATACATTCCCGATTTTTTTGCTCCTTGAAATGGAAGTACTAGATTTTTTTCCTCTTCGACTTCAAAGTTCAAAAATTATTCTGCTATATGAATAATAGATTAGAGTTTTTTGCTCCTCGAAACTAAGGTATCGAACTTTTATGCTACTCGAAATTGAAGTACTGAATTGTTTGCTACTCTAACTCGAAGTTCTAGATTCATCTACTATACGAATAATAGATTCTCAATTTTTTTCCTTCTTGAAGAATAAAGTTCCGAATTTTTTTTCTGCTCGCATTTCAAGTTCTAGATTATTCTGCTACACGAATAATAGATCACCCATTTTTTTGCTCCTCGAAAATAAAGTGTCGGATTTTCATGCTGCTCAAATAATAGATTCCAGATTTTTGTTTGCTGCCCAAAACTGAAATACTAGATTGTTTTGCTACTTGAATTTTAAAGTTCTAGACTATTTTGCTACTTTAATTATAGATTCCCGATTTTTTTTCCTTCCTAAAATCGAACCCTAATAATACATTCCCGATTTGTCGCTACTCGAAAATAAAATGTCGGATATTTTGCAACTGGAATTCCAAGCTCTAGATTAGTTTACTACTTGCATAATAGATTCACTATATCTTTGCTCGTAGAAATCAAAGTACTGAATTTTGTTGCTACTGTAATTAGAAGTTTTAGATTATTCCGCTACACGAATAATATATCACAATTTTTTTTGCTGCTCGAAAATAAAGCATCGGATTTTTTTGCTACACGAATTTGAAATTCTAGATTATTCTGCTATCCGAATAATACATTCACGATTTTTTTGCTACTCGAAAATAAAATGTCGGATATTTTGCTACTGGAATTCCAAGTTCTAGATCTAGATTATTTTGCTAGTGGCATCATAGATTCACTATGTTTCTGCTCGTCGAAGTCAAATTACTGGATTTTGTTGCTATTCTTATTAGAAGTTTTAGATTATTCTGTTACAAAAATAATCCATTGGACATGACACAGCCATGTCGTGCAGAAAAAATTTAAAATGGGTTGAATACGACGAACAAGGACCCAAAACCTCCTTCCACTGGGTAAGTTAGAATATGAAATACTTTTCTTTTAAACTTTCTGAAAAGATGATTTAATGATTGTACCTACCAAAACAAACTACAAGAATACCTCTGTAGAATACTATAGGTGTATTGATTATCAACGTATTTATTTGTGTTATATTTCAATTATTATATATGTTTTCCTTGCAGGAACAGAGTAGATTTTTTTTAGTTTTATAGATCGCTGTTTTGTAGATCATGACAGGTCATCAAAGGCTCCTTAATAGAGGTCCGTCAAGCTAGCACGTCCACAATTGAAATTCCCAAATTTCTTTGTATCCAAACTTTAGGCTTCTTTTGGGCTCTTAAGGGGATTTATCAGCGTGATGAAAAGGAATTCCAGTTTTCAGCCGCACGGTTGAATATTTTGGTCTGATATTTCGCATACCTCATCTAAATATTGGTCTCTTTGGTGGTTAAGTCTCGGTTTCTTGAATTTTTGTTTAGATTTAAAGTTATAAACAAATAGAAAAGAAGAATAGAGAAAAAATGCAGTGAGGCTCAGTACTAGCTGAGTTTGTATTTTCGATGCCTGAGACTCAGCCCTCGTCAAACCTGCGAGCTCGGCTTCGAGCAGACACCCCGTCGCGCGAGTGGAGACATTCGAGCGCGTCGAATTATCCGGAACGAATCATCCTCCTCATTGTTATGAGATGCAGGCCGGTTCAAAAAACTGAAATTACGAAAGCATCGCGTGATTGAATTTTAATTAGCATACATAGTTTATTTAAATGATTCTAAGAAAGTGAAGAAAAGATTCATGAAAATCGGTTAATATTTGCAGTGATAATAGAAATTTTGAAGTGCACACGAAGTATGAGAAAATAGAGATTTTTCACAAAGTCATTATTTACTCTTCAATAGCGGTTTGCATGCAATGAAAATCATCATAAATCGATGCAATAGCACTCCCAGAATACAAATAATTTGATTATTGTCATTAATTAATTTTGTCATTAATTGTTATAAACAACAAACATGACGTGAAATGTCGATCGATTTGAAGAGGAAAAATTATTTTATGTATCATTACTGCACTTTATTTTCGATTCCTCTTACACAATTGAACGCACAGAATCTTACACATACGATGGCACTCTCAAACGCTTTGAAAAATCGCCCCCACTGGGGAATCGAACCTTCCTGACTACCTACAACCTGTGCCATCGTATGTGTAAGATTCTGTGCGTGCAATTGTGTAATAGGAATCGAAAATAAAGTGCAGTAATGATATATAAAATAAATTTTTTCTTTTCAAATTGACGAACATTTTACCTCATGTTTCTTGTAGAAATTTTCGAGCTAATCTATTTATGAACCTTGCATAGAATGCGTGTGCATATTAATATAAATTAATAATAATATATTTACTGTGTGATTTAATACTTGTAAGAAAACTATTTTTCCCAACCTCCTAACAAATAATTAGAAATCGCCTGTAAGAGATGAATGATAAAAAATGAAATTAAAAATTTCATCCGAAAACCTTTTTTCAAGTCTTAACTTTGAATAATGAAAAATATGTACTTTAAAAAATTGCATTTTCAATTATTTTATAATAATACATATATATTAGTAATAATATATTTTCTGTGTGAGTTAATATTTGTGAGCAAAATACTTTTCCCCAAACTCGTTACAAAATATTAGATATCATCCGTAAGAGATGAATGAAACAAATTTTAAGTAAACATTTATTATCATTTCTTAGATGGCCACGTTTTTTCTCGGAGAAACCGTTTGACCCAGAGTTTGGCAGAAAAATCTAAGTGGTTCCGTAGCTCATTTCACTTACGCGTGCGCTAGATTGAGGTTTTAGGACAGGTTGTAGAGAGAGGTTTTTGAGAGTGCCATCGTATGCGTAAGATTCTGTGCGTGCAATTGCGTGAGAGGAATCGAAAATAAAGTGCAGTAATGATACATAAAATAAACTAAGCTATTAATGAAAAAATGTATTGAATTTAGAAGAATATTCATATGAGGAATGGAATTCTCTGAATAAAAAATGTGATGAATTTTTAAAATGGAAACATGAACTTCAAAGTCCTGATGAGGAAAACGTTACAGTTTTCGAAACGTCGACAGAAATAAAGAAATTTTAACATCCAATTTCTACTGATTGGTCTGAAGTATGTCATCTCTACCATCTTAATATTATTTCTCATTAACTTATATCACTCAGACAAACAACAGCGCTTTAACAACATCATTATTCTAAAATAAATAAATGAAAATGCAAGAATCTCTGACTAAGGTGCTCTTGGAAATTGAGCGCTCTTCAATTTAAAAAAAAAGGAATTGCGGATTGGGGCAAAATTAAAGGCTGTAGACCTTTTGAACGAAAAAAATTCGTTTCTCCCATTCTGCGGTGTATCTCAGCATACTATCGTGTGCGCTTTAAAATTTATATTATCACTGCAAATATTAACCGATTTTCATGAATCTTTTCTTCACTTTCTTAGAATCATTTAAATAAACTATGTATGCTAATTAAAATTCAATCACGCGATGCTTTCGTAATTTCAGTTTTTTGAACCGGCCTGCATCCCATAACAATGAGAAGGATGATTCGTTCCGGATAATTCGACGCGCTCGAGTGTCTCCACTCGCGCGACAGGGTGTCTGCTCGAAGCCGAGCTCGCAGGTTTGACGAGGGTTGAGTCTCAGGCATCAAAAATACAAACTCAGTACTGAGCGTCACTGCATTTTTTCTCTATTTGTTTATAACTTTAAATCTAAACAAAAATGTAAAAAGCCGAGACTTAACCACCAGGGAGACCAATATTTAGATGAGGTATGCGAAATATCAGACCAAAATATTCAACCGTGCGGCCGGAAACTGGAATTCCTTTTTATAACGCTGATAAATCCCCTTAGACGTGCCAATAACCAATTTCCAAAAACCGCTCCTACTAACAATAAAACTACTCCCTATGTAAAAACTCAAACACGGAAAAAACAAAGTACACCAGAATTTTGGGTTTATGTTGGGCTCTCGAATGCACGAAAACAACATTCCAAAAACCACCCGCCTCTATGTGCAGAAAACCACTCCCGTGCCAAAAATAAAATCTGCAAAAAATACAGTGCATCAAAATTTTAGGCTTATTTTGGGTTTTCAAATACACCAAAAAATCTTTGAAAAACACCCCTATGTACAAATAACTACCCTGTTAGAAAAAACTGAAACCTGAAAAAAACCCTATAAAACTACGAGCAAAGATAATTTTCCAGCAAAGTCGTAATAACGGTGTACAGAGGGGTTGGTTTTTGGCGTTAAGATTTGGAGCCCAAAAATCGAAGTTGGTATTTTTGAGAAGGCTAGAAATCAGAGACTGTATTTACACTGTAAAATGCTAGAAAAGATTTTTTTGACAAAATCATATCTGCTTGGTATCAAGGGGTTGTTTTTAACGTTCAGGGTTGGAGCCCAATAGTCGGAGTTGTTATTTTTGAGAAAACCCAAAATCAGAGACTCTAATTACACTGCAAAATCCTGAAAAAAGATTATTTTTCGACATCTGTATGGTATCAAGGGGTTGATTCTTAACATTAAAGGTTTGAGCCCAAAAATCAGAGTAGGTATTCTCAAGGAGTGCGAAAAACAGGCACTCTAATGGCAATTTAAAATTCTAAAACCAATTTTTTTTTCGACAAAGTCTTATCTGCTATCACTTTGTCAAAAAACAATCTTTCTTGCAGCATCCACTAAAATAAGCGTGTAAAGTCCACTAAATGAAAAATTTCACATTGAATTCCGCTGATTTGTACGTGACTCTACGCTCAGAAAATCCTAAGCCTGCTCCCAATAATTTCGTACAGCTAAGAAATCAAACATGTATTAGCAAAAGAATCTGCTTCTTCATTTTCGAGCAGCAAAAAAACTAATATATTATTTGTGTAGCAGAATATCATAGAACTTTTAATTATAGTAGCAACAAAATCCAGTACTTTGATTTTTAGGAGCAAAAATATAGTGAATCTTTTATGCAAGTAGCAAAAAAATCTAGAATTTGGAAGTTCAGTAGCAAAATATCCAATATTTGTTTTTCAGCAGCAAAAAAGTCTGGAATGTGTTATTTGACCAGCACGAAGATCCGACACTTTATTTTCGAGGAGAAAAAAAATTAGTGATCTATTATTCGTGTAGCAGAATTATCTAGAATTTGAAATGCAAGCAGCAAAAAACTTCGTTACTTTATTTTTCAAGGAGCAAAAAAATTGAGGATCTATTATTCGTATTCTAGATGAATCTAGAACTATCGATCTAGAAGTAGAGTAATGATACACAAAATAATTTTTCCCCTTCAAATCGATCGACGTTTCACCTCATGTTTGTTGTTCATAACAATTAATGACAATAATCAAATTATTGGCATTCTGGGTGTACTATTGCATCGATTTAGGATGATTTTTATTGCATGCAAACCGCTATTGAAGAGTAAATAATGACTTTGTGAAAAATCTCTATTTTCTCATACTTCGAGTAAAGATATAGTAAATAAATAAATAAAAATGCAAGAATCCGTGACTAAGGTGTTCTTGGAAATTTAGCGCTCTTCAATTTAAAAAAAGTAATTGCGGATTGGGGCAAAATTGAAGGCTGTAGGCCTTTTGAACGATAAAAATTCGTTTCTCCCATTCTGCTGTGTATCTCTGCATACTATCGTGTGCACTTCAAAATTTCTATTATTACTGCAAATATTAACCGATTTTCATGAATCTTTTTTTCACATTCTTAGAATTATTTAAATAAACTATGTATCCTAATTAAAATTAAATCACGCTACGTTTCCGTAATTTCAGTTTTTTCAACCGGCCTGCATCTCATAACAATGAGGAGGATGATTCGTTCCGGATAATTCGACGCGCTCGAGTGCCTCCACTCGCGCGACGTGGTGTCTGCTCGAAGCCGAGCTCGCGGGTTTGACCAGGGTTGACTCCCAGGCATCGAAAATACAAACTCAGCTAGTACTAAGCATCACTGCATTTTTTCTCTATTCTTCTTTTCTATTTGTTAATAACTTTAAATCTAAACAAAAATTTAAAAAACCGAGACTTAACCACAAAAGAGAAAAGCATTTAGATGAGATATCCCCTTAACCACTAAGCTACCAGAGAGATCGAAGGCGGATACTTTTTTCAGATATACGATTTCAGTTTTTCGATGATAATACAGATTCCTTCTAATTTAACTTGTATCTAAAACATAAATCGGATGCAGTTCCGAATAGTACATACATCCTACTGATTTGAAACTGCGTATATCTATGTATTTTGACTAACTGATTACAAAACTGATAGTGAAAATACCTGCAATTTTTATTTTCATGGTGAAACCCAACAAAAACCCATACATATTATGGTTTTTTGCATTTATCTCAGTAAATATTGCAAATTTACAAAAAAACTTTAAACAAAAGTTGTTGATCTTCTAAAACATATATTTTATGTCAGAAACATTTTTACTCTGCGACTAACATTTTTCAAGAAAAACGACAATAAATATGAAAAATCACAGAAATACAGTAACTAGTCACATAAATAATGTTGGTCAAATCCTTACCCTTTTCCAACGTTACGTGAGTGGAGGAAGGGGGGGGGGAGAGCACCCCTGTGAATAATCACAGAAATAATGTGGGTCACACCCCTTCTCCTTTCCAACGTCTCAAAGGGCGGGAATGCACCCCTGTAACTAGTCACAGAAATAATGTTGGTCAAATCCCCACACTTTTCCAACGTCACATGGGGGGCCCGAGGGCACACCTGTGAATGGTCGCAGAAATAATGTAGGTCATATACCTTCCCCTTCCCAACGCCTCCTGGGGGGCGGGAAGGCACCCCTGTAACTAGTCACAGAAATAATGATGATCCAATGAATGATGATGATTTCAATGAAAATGTGAAGACCAGAGGAATAGAGCTCTTGAAACACTGATACACTAATGCTTCGAAGCCAGTCAATGAAACTTTCGATGACTCCTAACGAGTTTTTAGAAAACAGTATAGCCAAGTTAAAAAAAAGATATATTTCGCGGTTATATTAACTATATTTTTATTCACATAGAATCACGTTTATGTTATATTTATTTTGACAGATACACACGAACCTATGAAAAATCGAAACTAATTCGGCGGGTGACCGCGACTCCATTGAGACTTATACATATACCACTTCACCTGAGCGTCACTACGTGTTAATACAAGCATCCAATGTGACTGTACATTGAGAATATATCGATATCTAGAAGACAGTCAATGAATTCTTCGACAAATTATAAATCAGTTATTCGTTTCTGTGCTACAGATATTGTATTCCAAATCGTTTGGAATCTGGAGGACTTTTTATGAACGATTGAATGTTTGCCTTGAACTTTGTCAAAATCTGCTGAATACAAATTCAAAAACTGATGCTCTTAGATTGTCTTCCAGTAATTCGATGACTTTTTTCACTTTTTCGATGAAGTCTGCGGTTCTTTAATCAAAATTATACGAGATTCTAAACAAAAAGTGGACTATCCTAGAATGGTTGACTAGTCAAGTAAAGTTTCGACAACTTATTTTTTCCGTGTATGCTTTCAAAAGATCTACAACTTTTGTTTGAAGCTTTTTTGCCAATTTTTATTATTAACTGAGATAAACGCAAGAACCCATGATATTCATGGGGTTTTCATGGTTTTCACTATGAAAGTAAAATTTTTGAGTATTTGCAGTATCATTTTCGTAATAAGCTATTCGCAATACATGGGTACACGCAGTTTTAAATTATTCGGAGTTATGTACTATTCGGAACTTTATCCCATAAATCCTTGCTCTGAAAAGCGTATATCTGAAGAAAGTATCTGCCTTCAATCTCTCTAGTACCTCAGTGGTCAAAGCACCTGACCGGCAATCGGAAGAAGTGAGGTTCGATTCCCACCGGAGCGAAGGAGAAAGATCTTTTTTCAGAAATTAAAAATTTTTTATTTTTAAATTTCAAACTCGATCTAGTCTGAAAATATGTTAAGAATTTCTGTTATTCAAGGAGTTACCTGAAATCGATATGCGTATTAAATGTCATCAGAGAGCAAAAAGAGCAAAAAATTCCTTCAACTGTGTCTTATGCATATTGTTATTTTTGATCCGTTTTATAAGTATAATTGATTAAGTTAGAGTTCTGAATCATCTTTACGTTGTTCCAGGATGTTTTTACACTTTTGGAACATTTTTGGTCATGAGGGGTAGGTATGTATGAATTAGGGGTAGTTTTTTGGGACACGTATTATATGTAATCAAAGAACAAAGGAAGAGCAAATCATTCCCACCAACTGTGTTTCATGAATATTATTGTTTTTCATTCGTTTTATATAAGTGGATGGAATTCAAGTGGAAGGGTATTTTTCAGGGGAAATTATAGAAGGGGTGAATTGTCAATTGTTAAATAAATAATCCAGAGTACATACCTCACAGGTTGTGCGAATTAATAAATTTATGTTTCGAGACAGGAGAAGTCCCAGACGATTGGAGAAAGGCGATTATTGTACCAATATATAAAAGAAAGGGAGATAAAAGCAACTGCAGTAATTACAGAGGTATCAGCCTACTATAAGTACCATAAGTAAAATATACTCAAAAATACTTTTTCGTAGGGTGATGGAAATTACAGAAGAGAAGATATGGGAAGTCCAAAGTGGATTTATGCCAGGAAGATCATGTACAGATCAGATATTTAGCCTAAGAAAGATCACAGAAAAAAGCTTGAGAGTAGGAAAGAAAGTTTTCTGTGCATTTATTGACCTAGAAAAAGCATTCGACACGGTAAATAGAAGTAAACTTTGGGAAGTCCTTAAAGAGTATGGAGTGAATGGAGGGCTCCTACAAGCAATAAAAACAATATATACAGGTAGTAAAGCGAGTGTAAGGGTAAATGGGAAACTGAGTGACTGGTTCGATATTATGCAAAGTGTGAAGCAAGGATGCATTATGTCCTCGTGGCTTTTTATCATATTCATGGATAAGTGTCTAAGAACTGCTCTATTCGACGAAAAAGGTATAGATCTCGAAACCGTCGATGCACGTGGGTTGGCAGAATCAGTCGAAGACTTGCAAAGAATGTTGAATAAACTTAATACAAGCATGAAGAACATGGACCTCAAAATTAACGTGAATAAAACGAAAGTCATGGCGTTTGAGGGAAAAAGTGAGAAAACAATATGCAACATAGTCCTAAATGATGAGAAATTAGAACAAGTTGACAAGTACCTATATCTAGGTAGTCTATTCACTAACGACAGAAAAATAGATGGGGAATTAGATAGGCGCATAAATAAGGGTAAGCAGGTTATCGGTAGAGCAGGGTCCATCCTCACAAATAAAAACATATCACAAAAAGCTAAAATGGCCATACATAACTCTATTTTCGTACCGACTGTACTATACGGTAGCGAGACATGGACCTGTCAAGAAAAGGACAGGAGTAAAATCAACGCGATCGGCATGAAACCTCTGCGCATAATATGCGGGAAAACACTGATGGACAAAGTACGAAACTAGACAATCCTCAAAGAATGTGGTACAGGGGAGACACTAGTTGACATATGGGAAAGAAATCAGCTAAGGTGGTTCGGACATCTTGAAAGAGTGAAAGATGAACGACTAACCAAACAAGTCAATGAAGGTGAAGTAAATGGCAGAATGCCCAGAGGTAGACCGCCGAAAGAATGGTTACAATCTGTGAATGAGACACTAATACGAAGAGACATAAGAAGCCATAGAAATACACGAGCCTGCATGAAAAAATGCATGGACGTGAATGAAGCTAGAGTAGTATGCCAGGACAGAAATGTGTGGCGACAAACAGTTTATAAACATGGTCTGAATTTACACTTAATGTAAATTCCGTTCTTTCTTCATTTAATGAAAAAAATTGTAACAATAGACACAACGATACTTTTCAAAAAAGGAAGGTCGAATGTATAGTATCTGCGTTATATTTCTGCTGAAGACCGTCGGAGATCGGTCGAAACGTCAACGCTTAACTGAACAGTGAGACCTCGCAGTTATTTATTTATTTGTTCATAAAAATATGAACCAGTCATCAACAACATTGATTAATTTCAAAATAACATCATCACTTATGACTTACCCTGGTCAACACCATAACATCTTTAGGAAGTAGAGTAGAATAGGGCGAGGCAGCCAGGACGCCACATTTTGCAGTGAAGAGCACTTGTTCGAAATTATATCAAATTCTGTATGATTTTGTTAAGAAACTTGATTCTTTGGCTACAAAATTGCCTTGCGGCATTTTGACGTAGCTTGCCCATTACCGTTTCTACAACCGTTTTCCAGAGACGCTATGTTTGTTGGCTACCTCGCCCCACACGTGCTTTTTGCCAAAAAAAATATTTTGAATATCGAAAAACCAACCATTCCATCGTGTTAAGCAGAACATTCTACTGCGGAAAATACTCACTTAACTTTTTTCACACAGCCTATACAATAAGGATAAACAAACGTAAATCACGAAAATGTTCCTTCTGCTAGTAGTTTTTCACAAATGAGGCTGATTTTTGCAAACTGCAACAGTCGAGTCACGACACTCAACTGAGTCCCTCGCCCCACTGGCAGCCTCGCCCTGTTCTGCTCTAGCCTAATGAATTTCAGTTGTGAAAAAATAAAATTTGATTTGTGAACACTTGTTTGTTGGTGTGTGTTTCGGAAGAATAGACAGGGGGCAAGCAGGCCATTGGCTCCTAAATCGGTGCCAGGGGATCTCTACTTGAGATTGCTCCCACCCCGTGGAAGTAGAGCAGAAAGAAATAACTACTTGAAATTTCCTCACGACTCAGATTATTTCACATGTTCGCACCGTACCTGGCGTGAAAATAAAATGCTTTTGGAGAAGAAGGATCACAAAATGATCAACGTAGTCGGCCATGTAGTTGAAGTCTTGCCTACGAAACCGCTCTCTGACATTAATCGAAAAAAGGAGTACGCCATTTCCAAAATACCTAACGCTCACACAAAGTACGGTACAAGGTTTGTGACTGAGTTGTAGAATCAATTTGCAGTCTTCCTGCCCAAAAGAATCATGCACATTTTCGAGGAACCTAACTGTGAAGATACGTTTAAGCAGATGGAAGAAGCGCTTATGACAAAAAGGCTCTATTTTCATTACATCGGGAGATCCTACGATCATTTTGAACTTAGATATATTGAGAATGATTGTCATTTACTTTACAAATTATCTGTGATGCAAGAAGTTTGTGAAAGATAAATTATTTGAGCAGTAAAATACTGTATATTTATTTGACTATGTGTGCTTCAATTGAATTGAAATATTTTAGTATTATTTAGATTTAGTTTGCGGATAGTTGGATTCAAATTTCACTCGTTTTCCGCATTACTCGAAATGTACGTGAGACGAACTTCAACTTTCTTCAGTAAAATAATGTTGTTCCTACCAGCATTAGATTTTTCAGGCAGTGATGGTTTTTATTCAGAATCTGAAATGTGTGCCTCCTGGTTGGATGATGATCGGAAGAATGCCATGCTGGCTCGCAAAAGTGAAAGTCGAAGCACGACTTAGTGGCCTTACTCCCATTTCCTTGAAGTAATGCGAAAGCGGTCCGAGGACATGGGTTGGCGGAAAGAGGAGGTGAGTTTAGTGGGTATGACCGTTTTAAGGTCGAGTCCCATACTCAGTGCGTAAATGCATTCTCACCTCCTCTACGAAAAAAAAAAAAAAAATTGCGCATCTCTAAGTATTGTGGAAGCCTACTGCGCAACCTTGGGCACCACCATAAGTTTGGCAGCATTTAAATGCACAACCTTGTGTGTCATAGAAGTCTACTGCAAAGCTATAAGTGATGACTTGTGGAGATGTAAATTAGCATGAAACAGAGCCTTAGTTAATATTTCTATCAATATATGCCGCCACTGCAAACTTATCACTGTAAGGTATTTGATATTTCTATCAATATATGATGTCACAACTGGACCGAGAAAACAGGGATGTTGGTTAATTTGGTATCTAGTACCTCTGCCAATAGATGGCGCTCCTGTAAGCTCATTATTTGAAACATGGCTGATATATCTACTAATATACTCTCTAAATTTGAATTAGTAAAATATAACTGATTGTCAGTTAAATTCTACTAATTGCTGTAGCTACAATTGAGTCACTGACAATTAGTGGAATTGTATTGATTGGAATAGTAGGGTGGGTCGAAAAAACAAAAAATTCGATTTTCAATGTGGGACCACCGGGAAAAGGTCACGATTTCCTGAAAAAAAAAAAAACATTTTGAAGTCGAATAATGTTAAGGCCTGCCCCACGCGAGAAATGTTAAAAAAATAAGTTTTTCTGATTTTTCTCTGAAAGTGTTGATTTTGTTGATAAATGTTAAGAATAAAAATGTAGATCTCGGCAAAATACATATTTTTCATCACACTTATTTTTGCGTATGACTAGTTATTTTGAAGAAAAATCAAAATAACTATTTAAAAAAGTGGAAAATGCAATATTTAAGTAAATTCTGCAACCTCAAACAGGTCAATTTTTATTGACTGTCAGTTTATATGCAGAGATACAACTCTCTGCTTGCTCCAGTGATATAAAGAACAACCCAGGGCTCACGACGAGCACGTGGTTGCATATTGAGTTCCACCGCAGCCCGTCCCAACCACCCACCTTTCAGGGCTTAATAATATATGCTACTCCTTTACCTCAGTTTCTTTTTGGAAAATCTGTGACCTGCTTTCGTTTCTATCTTTGGCATTTCCTGTCTTGATCGCAACCGTGTCCTTATGAGCCCATCTCGATTTTTTCCTGCACAAACAGAAGCAGCAGCTTCTGTAACTGCTTTCACGCATCGTTCTAGACTTTGAGTGTGACATGGGAAGCGGAGAGCTTCATTCACAAGGGGATGCCTTCGATCATTGACAAAATATCTAAGATCATCATCAGAAATATGAGCAAGCACTGGTGGAGCTGTGAATGTGTTGAAGATTTGTTTCTTCCAATCTATCATGTCGTAATATTCTATGGCGTTAAAGTTCAACTTTGGTGTTTGAAAAGTTCTAAAGGGAAGTTGACTAATCTTTTCTTTTCGGGGTCTGCATCTTTTTTTTCTAGAAACTTTTTCCTCATCCTGCTGTTGGTTTGGTTCTTGGATTACGAGTTGTTTCTTTTTCTCATCGTCTCTTGCTTTCAGTATAATTTTCAATCCCTCCCAGTAAAAAAAATAAATAATTGGGACGATTTGAGAAGAATTCGCCAGGAGCCCCCATGAATCTTGCTTTGCGACAATCTCGAATTGGAGATGGCGATGAATTCGTGTAAATGCGTGAAAAGTGATAAAGTCTTCAAATATCCTATTCGCCCGAATTCAGCGAAAATTTTGTATGGGATCTAATTCATTTGAATGCTTCAGCACGAATTATTTTAAGTGTCCGCCAATTCATTTTGATTTGCGAGATTTTAAGTCAAGCCCCAATTCACCAGAATTCGCCAGCGCGAATACAGTTAAAGACTGGCCTATTCAATCGAATTCGTAAGCTATAACCAACGCGCTCGGTATACAGGATCCGTTGTAAATAAATATCAATGAGTCCCGTAGCTCAGTGGTCACCCTCTGCACTTTGTACACTTGAGATCGCTGGTTCGAGTCTCGAGGCATGCAATTTTTATTATTTTTTTGCGAAATGACCTCGACCACGAATTAAGGCGAATTGACAAGCATTCAATTCGCACTGGCTTAATTCATTTCAACGAATCAGAAAGCAGAATTCGGGTGAATTCAAACATGTTAATTCACAGCAATCCTCCCGAATCAGTTTTTTTTTATTGGGCTTTTCTGTCACGGATAGCGTATCATCACAAATCATAGCCAGTAAAATTGTTTCAGGCTGTGCGCAGAAACTATTTCTTTCAATGACTTCGTATACCAGCATTATTGAGTGATCCGGAAAGTATTTTGAACGGACCATCATTTCCAAAACGTGTTTTGCAGCAAACTGTATTGTTAGTTTACTTCTGATTAGAAACCATCACGGTGAGTAAACTGTAAGAATGAAAATCACTAATAATACCAGCTTTTCTGATGGATTTTCTGTGGAAACGTACAGCCGTAGATCACGATTACCAGTTGTTAACCAACGTGCATGATTAAGTGTGCCAGAATTAAGAGCTGCAGAATCAGGTGGACAGTATCCAGAAGCAATTGCATGGCACATTCGATACATACATTTTTTATCTGTACTAAGATCTTCAAGAGCCTGCGCTGAAAGTTTTGGTACTTCTGCTTCAATTATTTTGAAGTTTACAATAGGCAACTGTTCGCAATTTTCCATCGCTCTACCTATTGGACCCGATAGCGTGTTTGGTCCAGTAGTCTTACAGTCAATTGCATATATCAGGTGACGTAAAGGTAACTCATTACATTGTAACAGGCAAACTGCCGTTGCAGGGGTTTTTTCAAAGTGACCTCTGAAACCCTGATAACTCCACCTTCGCTTCCTGTGTTAACTAGCATTCAGTCACAACCAACAACTGCAAGGTTTTCAATATTTGCTTCTTTCTGCTCAAAAAATTCACATATACCTTCGCGAATACTCAATGCGTGACCAGAAGATGGAGTAAAATGATGTAGGTTTTTTTCACCTGGTTGCTTGATGTGAGAAATATGCTCTTCTTTGATCCTTTTTCTGTGCCAAATGTTGCCCACTTTTTTTTGAATGAGCGTTATATCCTTGCGGCCAACAAAATAAAGGCCTCGAATTTCACTACCGTAACTTTGATATATTTATTTTTTTCTTTCCTTTTTCCTTTCTCTCCGGATTTTGGACTTATCTGCAACGTGTGAAGTGTCATTTTTAATAACTATTCCATAAGACTCCAAAGCTGCAGTAGCTAGAGCAGCTGCAGAACGATGAGAAACTCAGAATCTATCTGCCAGCCTGGCTACAGATTTTAGATCGCATCGCTGCTGCAAGTGAGGCTCTTCTGATAATGTTAATAGTTTCGGGGTTATGAAATCATCCTCGTCAGTATTCGTATCGGTACTTACAATCTTGTCTCGTTGAGTATAATTTTCCTGTTCACTGTGATTTTCATAATTTGCTTTTGATATTTGCATCGCCGCTTGAGCCTTCGCAAGGCGAGCTACTTCTTTCGACTTCCTGTCTTCCCTTTCTTTCAGTCTTTTCGTTTTCGATAAATAGCATCCACGAATGAAGTATTTTCTTTCATTTCTTTAATTCAGTAAAAATACGTGTTCATTAGAAGGAACTCTTTTTGATCTATCGCACTTACAATTCTTGAAGTCGGACAGTGACACGTGCAGATCTCAAAAAAGCGTTGACGATCCTTTTCAAACTGGTGAAATCTCTGATTGTAGATTACATAATTTTCCTGGTCTTTTCTCTTCTTATGGGGGTTGAAGAGAGATCTATACTCGTTTTTATAATTGGGGATAAGCTTTGTCACAAATTTTTGACATAAAGATGGAATGGCTGTCTTGTTCCAAATATCTTTGACTTTTTTTGCAAGAATGGCACTGATTACTGTCACACTGGCATTTGAACCTCCCTTTTCAAAACGCTGAATATAAAGGAATTGTTTCATAATATCTGCATACGTTGGCAAGCAATTAACACTACATTCTTTTACGATTTCAAAAACGGGAACGGTGTTTACTGCACGAGTAGTAACCGTTGTTCCCTTTTTTCTAGGACATGATAAAAGTCGTTGCACTGAAAATAATATTTATAAAACTACACTTACTGTAAGCACACAGAAAAAAATTTGGTTTTCTTGCCAAGCGTCAAACTGTTAAGAATTATTGTTTACAGCGTTACCCTCGCAACCGCTTTTGATTTTCATTTGTCTTTCTATACTTGCATTATATTTTTTCTTACTTTTTCTGTGTCTTTTATCAAATCGGAAATTATGACTGATTGGGACGGGCTGACATAGGACCTTACGTATAACCATTTTAATTTTATATCACTGGATCAAGTAGAGAGTTGCATTTCAGCACCTGATCTGACCCTAAATCAGAATTTACCTGTTTGGGACAACAGAAATTAGTCAAATATTGCATTTTTCACTTTTTCAAATCGTTATTTCGATTTTTCTGGAAAACGATTGGTCGTACGCAAAAATGGGTCAAGTAAAAAAGATGTATTCCACAGACATCTAGAAACCTTTCCCAAAACATTTTTTAATAAAATCAATACTTTCTGAGAAAAATCAGAAAAACCTTTTTTTTTGTACATTTTTCACGTGGAGCAGGCCTTATCATTATTCAATTCCAAAAAGGTTTTTTTCAGGAAATTGTGATATGGGAATACACTTTTCCCCGTTGGTCCCAAATTGAAATTTCAATTTTTTGTTTTTTCGACACACCCTATTGGAATAGTAGAATGAAAATTACTAATTGAATCAGATATATGTATATACCAGCAGTAATATATCTGATTGATCAGTTATAGTTTTATTGAAGAAATCTGTTAATTTTGAAAGGTTATGTTCCAAATATATTTGCGCACCATTTTTGTACGTGAAATTGTTTGAGGTTTAAAATTTGTTCATACATGTAATGATTTCTTATTAATTTATTAAACAAGAATTTCAAAACACACTTTAATATTATAAATAATATTGGAGTATCAGCAAAAAAAGCTTAATTCAAAAATTGTTCCTCTATAAATTTATTGTGAGTTCATAATTGATTCACTGCAGTTATGGTATAACTGATTAACTTCAGTTACGGTATTTTTACTGTTAAAATTAGGAAACTTCTGAAAATAACTGATTCATATATTGAAATTAAGTGTACACAATGAATTAGTAAAATTTCTAGTAATTCAAATTCAGAGAGTATGACATCACAACTCAGTCGATAAAATAGAAATAGAACCTTGCTCGGTCAGTAAGTGTTCTGACGCTCTCATTGTTCTACTGAATACGGCCGTTAAGTTTAATTCGTTATCTAAAGGTTTTTAAGTTTTTTATGTGAAAATCTGCTTGGCCGAGCAAGGACTCAAGTTAGTTTTTATATTCTAAAAATAGAAGAAGTACCTACATGTAAAACAGGGATAAGAAGGGACCTTGGGTGGCCTCAGTACTCTGCGAGGGCATATAGATAAATTCTTGTCCAAAAACGAGAAACATGCGCGGCACCATTAACAATTTCGTCTCTCTTACTGTTAGCATCATTTTGAGCGTCGTTTTCATATAATTTACTTTGATCAGTTTTGTCTTGAACAAAGTTTATATTTTCATTTACACTCATTTTTAACCAATGTTTTTAATCAAAGAATATTTATCAGTAAAGTAAAATAAACAATTTAGACTCGGGATAATTTAATATTAGTGTTTTTCTGTAATAATATTAGTGCGAACAATTCCAAAGTATATTTTTAATAATAAATAGAATTTTATTGTATTTCGCGAGTATTTACTTATTTTCAAGCATTTTTAAGTCATCGTGTTTTGCCCCTTTACTCAAATTTCGCATTTTTATAAATAACAAGAATTATTTACCTGACTCTCTGATTTGAAGCAATCGTTGGTTATTTGAATCTCGGATAGATCAGCTAACCTGGCCCTGTCTTTATTGATAATGGGTGCATAAGTCATCAATGGAAAATGAATTCTAGGATAGGGTACTAAATTGGTCTGGAACTCTTCTAGGTTAACGTTAATTGCACCTTCAAATCTTAATGATGCAGTTATAGCTGAAACAACTTGCGCTTGGAGGCGATTCAAATTTGCATAAGCTGGTCGTTCGAGTCGCAATTTTCTATAAAAAAAGCGGCAGTAAAATTTAAAATAATGTCTTACTTATATAATTTGTCTTCAAATTTAATTTAATGCTACATCTTTAATGTGCAGATTCAAGTGCCAAAGAGAGAAATAAGCTATTGGAAATTTAAATAAATAAAGAAAAAATCGCAATCCTATTATAAGTCCTTAATATGAAAAAATATTAAAAACACGTTAAAAAATATATTTCAGGACATATTTATTATATTTGTCAGGATGTATTTATAAGAGAAATCGCCAAATTTAAACTAAAGAATGTTTGATTTTTATTAAGTCCTATTTATCAGGTTGTGAACTTTTTTATTTTTGCAAGATTGAAATTTTATTGTAATCGTTTGTAGTTTAAGAGACAAAACATAAATATTAGGAAGCTTTAAGATAACTCAGTACTTTGCACAAATGTCATAGAGCGCTTCGTTATCGACAATAAAGCAGCAATCTTCATAATCTAAAGTACTGTGGGTTGTTAATACTGAATTGTAAGGTTCGACTATTGTTGTGGATATATTAGGCGCCGGATAAATGGCAAAATCCACTTTAGTCTTTTTTCCGAATCCCTCAAGAAGTCCCTCCAATACAAGAGTAGCGAAACCACTTCCTGTACCACCTCCAAAAGACCTAAAGCAGTATTAAAATTAATGAAATGTTTTGGAAAATCATTAACATATGTTGTTGCTTTTTTCAGAAGAAAAAAGAGAACATGTATTTTTATAATTTAAGAAAGGAAAATATTCAATGAAGTTATCCCTTCATTAAATGTAATATAGAACCGTATAGAAATTCTGTATGTTTCTGTTCGTTCTTGTTTTCTTGTTGGTTTCTAATGATACTGCCACATACATGGGCGGGCGGCGGTTCGTCATATTCCAGCCTATGGAAAAATCCCGATAGGGTTGTCGCAAAGCAATAATGTCATTTATTTTTCAAGTTTAACTTAAAATATAAAAATAGATAACCACTTTGACTATAAAAAGAAATGTGTGATGTCTAGTTTTTTGTTTCATTCTAATATCTATACATTTTTAATCATGCAAATACAGTAAGGAGATACAAATCAACCTCCACTAATCATGCAAATACTGCAAGGAGATTAAAACCAACCTCCGTTTTTCTTCTCTAATTGCTTGAAACGATTGAACAACTGAAAGTCATTCTAACATTTGAATTATTACAAATTAATTTTTCAATTTTCTTCGAAATAAAGTACATAAATCACATTTTCTTTCACCAAGGTAAAGTGCAGGTAATTTATTATTGCAAAATGCAATTTTTGTGCAACGACTCTACTGACGAATTTTTTCATTTCTGAAAAAACTGTGAGCAAAAAACCTCTTATTGTTACAAATTTAAGCCTATGGAATTCGATACCTCCACTGAAAAAAAATCTTGAATCCAGGAAAATTTCCTTGATTCAAAGAAATCATCGTACTGAATACGTCCTATAAAACATTTATTTCATACAATGAAATTTCTTTATCTAAACCAAAGGTATGAACTTACCGTTGCAAATTAATATTTATTTCAATCAGTGAAATACTCTAAGCGTAGGAACGTCGTTATTTATTGATAGAAATAAGAGATTTGTCTTTACAAATTAGGTAGTTGAGATAGTAAAATGTGATTTTAAATGCAGAAAATATTTTCTGCAAATAAATTAAAGTCTATCAGCTGAAGCAAATTTTTTGAAGCGAAACTTCTTTTGGAACGTTAGTGAATTGAAAAGAACGACCAAACGTACGAACGTTCTTTTGTGAACGAACGTACAAACGGATTCCATATATCTCTCTCTCTCTCTTACAAATATAATTTCCATACCAGGGTGGCCGCTGGACCGGAAAACCGGGAAAACCGGGAAATGACCGGGAATTTTTTGGGACCAGGAAAAACCGGGAAATGACAGGGAATTTTCACGGTGACCGGGAATTTTTAAAGTTTTCAACGAAATTCGGTTTTGGGCTTGAAAGTCATTGATCAAGAGATCAAAAAACTGGTTCACTAAATGTAAAAGCGTTTACTACTACGAAATATTTCAAATATGTTTTGTATTAAGTCAAAACCTTGTGATATCGTTTCGTTTACAAAACGAATTCCTGTTGTAAAGTAATATTTTAGTCGCTAGGTGGGTTAGTTCAACATTCAATATTTCTGCTAGTTAAAAAACCGATGATTTTTTTCAATTCGTGCTGAAATTTCATGATATTATAATGTTACTTCTAGAAACACGTAAACGCTCTCTCTAAAAGCAATAGTTACTAGGGGTTATATTTAAGTAAAAAAAGTATTTCTAACCTTAAGTTAGGGTAAAAACGCTTAAGAGCATGACCGGGAAAATTTTTTTGATGACCGGGAAATGACCGGGAATTTTTTTCACCGAAAAAAGCGGCCACCCTGCATACCTTCTCGCTCTTTTTTTTCGTCTCCCTTTTGTGCAGCGATTCACAATTACTGCTCTAAAGACTCCTCTTCGATATCTTACTACTGTCACGCTAACAATAAGCAAAGCATGTATATATGCTTTCTCTCTCCCTCTGACTCCCTCTCTCTCTCCCTTTCTCTCTCTCTCTCTTTCCCTCTCCCTCTGCACCCTCTTACTATGCTGTGTGGCCCTACTATCACACACCAAGTTTTTTCTCAATTATAAGATGTGATTCCTGGGTTCAATGGAGCGAACAAAGTTGACAGAATATCCAATGATTCGAAGAACCAAATTCTTGATTCAGAAAAACTATATGCAGCTTAAAATCAAAGAAATATTCCATTGACCTACAAAAATATCCCTATACATACCTCTAGAGAGCGGACATTTTTTATGATTCCCCGACCCAAAGTATAGGAAATCTAATACTAAGCTCTATGTTGCAAATGGACACTCCCAAGATATGACTTCAAGTTTACTAGATGGACAGTAAGGTAGGTCGAAAATACAAAATGTTTGAAAATCGTAAATGGCTAGGGCTGAGAAGTGGTTGCGTGTCATTAAAAACAAAAAGTTCTAATGCCTTTTTACAATTAAAAATACACCTACATTGTCGCAATGAGGTCAAACATTTTTAATTTAGGAGTTTGAACAAATTTCCCTAGCATTACGAAATTTATGGTAGTTTTTTGTACGTGTAAGTTTTGGTAATAAATGCTAATAATGATTTAATTTAAAAAATATAACTAATTTTCAAGTTGGACTTTTTGAAAAAAATATAAAAAATGACTTCTTAATATTCAAATAGTTTTTCTTTAAATTTTTCTTTAAATTTTTCTTTGGTTTCATGTATGACATGTTTTTAAATGCACTGCACAAACAAGGCATAATTTCCTTGGAGTTCGAAATAAAATTTTCTTAGACAATACTGTCAAAAATTGGAGAATTTAGTGGATTACGGCTTTTATAACCACTTTGAAGTCTTGAGAAGAAACTATTTTGAGGTCTAATTGCTTTTAATGTACAAAATAAAGGAATGTCATACATAATACTTTTTTTTTTTTTTATTTTAATAAGAATCAACCAAATCTTAAAAAATATACTTGAACTAAAAGTATCTATTATTTATTTATAAATCTATTTAATTCGTGAATTTTGTAATTATTCTACTTATTCATTTATTAGATAGATAAACATTTATTTTTCAGCCTCCTGGCCTTAAAAAGTTGACTTGCTTACACTTCCATTTTTACAGAATTTTCTTAAAACTAACATTCATCCATTCCTCATCTCTAAGCCGCACGCTCTTATCTTATCGTCATAAACCTTCCTTTCTTCTTCGTGCATCCTTCTCAGTTCATCCATCTGCAGTCTATTCATTCTAAAATATCTTTCCCTCTCAGCCTTCATCTTCCCACCCCCTCTCCTGTTCTCCTTCTCCCACCGACACTCCCTTATCAGCCTACTTCCCCCCTCTTTTAAAAATTTCTCCTCATATTTACACGCCCTGCTAACTGCTAGAATCCCTACACTCGTTTTCCCCGCCTCCCCCCTGGCAATATACTTAGGCGTGTTCCTTGCCGACCCCAGGGTCCACTTTACATACCTCTTCTGCGTTCTATTGACCTCTTCACTTTCCTTACACCCCCACGCCTCTACTCCATACAATAGCACACTCATCATTAGTGAATCAAACAATTTCATTCTCCGTCCAAAATCATCTGCGAATAGCTTCTTTCCCAACCCGTACCTGCCTCAGCACCACATTTGCCCTCCTCACTCTCTCTCTCTCTTATGTGACCATCCACAAACCATTTTTCCAAAACACGAAGCTTAAGTACACAAACTCTCTCGCCTCCTGCACCTCCTTTCCCTTCCACTTCCACTATCCTCCCTTATCTCTTCCCCCTCCTTTTCTGAACACCAAAACCTTGGACTTTTCCGCATTCAGCTATACCCCTTCTTATCTAGGTATCTTCTCAACCTCTTCATCATCTCCTTTAAGGCCTGCTCGCTATTTGCCAGCAACACTATGTCATCTGCATACGCTAGTGACCAAATTCTAACCCCTCCTATCCTGTCTCCTTCTACCACCCCGGCCTCCAGCTTACTTTCCATATCCGCAATGAAAATCACAAAAAGCATGGTGCAATTAGCCTAATGGATGTCCTGATTGGACACCCTTGCCTTACACCCCTATCCATCCAGAATCCCTCCAAAATCCCCTCCCCTCCTCTTACCCTGTCTTTGGTCTCTTCATATATTTCCCTTACCCTCTCAATTAGGCCTCTCTCTACTCCCCTATCCTCCATCGCCTCCCACAACCTCCCCCTGTCCACTGACGGAAACGCGCCTTTCAGATCCACAAAAACGCGTACACTCTCATCCCCTTCTTCGCTAATTCTCTATCCACTACGTGCTGCAGCCCGTAAATATTGTCGATAGTACTCGTACCTGCTCGAAATCCCGCCTGCGTCTCCGGCAATATTCCTTTCCCCTCGACATCCTTCCGCAGTCTCTCTGCCACCACCATCGCGTATACTTTATACGCCCTATTAATTAGCGTAATCCCTCTATAATTTTCCCGCCTATCTCTAGACCCTTTCTTATACAGTGGCACTATTAACTCTTCCCTCCACCCTCCTGGGAATCCCTCGCCCCTCCATACTTTCTTCAGCACCTCCTTCAGCCTCTCCCTAACCTCTTGTGTACTAAACAGCCATGCTTCGTTCTCTACCCCATCCAGCCCTACTGCTTTTGACCTTTTCAAATTCCTTATCTGCTTTTCTATCTCCTCATCATCCAACTCCTCCATCTCTGCCTCTCCCGTTCTTCTAATTTCCCCCTCCGTCTTCCTTGGATCTGAGCCCTGGAAAGATTCTTTGAAAAATTCCTTTCACTCCTCACTGACTATCTTCTCACTGAACCCCGCCCTACGCTTCCTAAACCTATTTATCATCTTCCAGACGTCCCCCTCTGTCTTAACATTTGCTAACTCCTCTTGCAGATCTTTCTCCTTTTCCTTTTCTTTCTTCTTACACATCAATCTAAACCCCTTCCTCGTTTCTACGTACTCCTCCCATCTCGCATTACCCTCCTTCCACTTCTTGTGCTTCCTCTTCACCTTCTTTTTCATCTTTTTACATTCTCTATACCACCACGGCTTCACTATTACTTTCTTCTTCTTTCTAAATACCTTCTTCTGCACACACTCTTTCACCTTCTCTTTCAGATCCTCCCATATCTCTGCCACTGACTCCCCTCCAAAGCGCACCTTTCCTAGCTGCTCCTGATACTTCTCTATCGCCTCCCTCGTCCAGGTCACACTCTCCTCTATCGAGACTTCTTCCCCGCCTTGTCTTCCGCCACCCTCGCCTCTTATCCACAGACTTAATTGCTGATGGTCTGATTCCAACCTCCCCTCTACAGCGAATTTTTCCGTATCCTTCCATCCTTGAATATTCATAATCACATAGCCTATCACCGATACCCCCACCTTACTGACATATGTGTATTGTCCCTCTTCGTCCCCAGTTGCCATACCATTCGCCACCGCACAGCCTCTTTCCTCCATCCAGTCCCTTAGAATCTCCCCCTCCTTATTTATTATCTTATCCTTCGATTTCCTTCCGAAGCTCTCCCCTTCCCTGTGAAGTCTCCTTTCGCTCCCCATCCTCGCATCAAAGTTCCTCACCCAGTACCACCATACCCTCCTCTCTTTCGCCCAGCAGGTCTTCTACCCTTTCTTTAAGTCTTTCCATCCCATCCTTATTGTACACTGTCACATACTTACACGTTATCCCTCCTAATCTTATTTCCTTCATTTGCATTCCATCTCCCCCTTCCTCTCCATTAACTTTTTCCCCTAATCCATATGTAACCCCAGTTATGATTCCCCCACTTGCCCTTCCTTTCTTCTTCATTCTGACCGCCTCCTGGAGTCTCCACCTATACCCCCTTGGCAGCTTTGGCTCTATTCTGTCCCATTCCTTTTTTCCAACACACGTCTCTACCAGTCTCACAACATCAAATTCCTGGATATACCGCCAGAACTCCTCGTCCTTCTTCTTTGCCCCTGCTACGTTCCAGTACAGCACCTTCAGTACTCCTCTACCCTGAATGACCCCCACCCTCTACTTCTTACGAAAAAAATCCCCCTGCACTTCCTTCAACACCTCTTTCTCCTCATCTCAGACCCACATCTTCCCTTCTTCTCTTATTTTCCGATATCCTACCTTTGCCGATCTCCCTTCTTTCCTCTCCTTCCTAGCCCTGTCGCACAGCATTCTCTACACATCCCTTTCCTTTCTCGTCAAATCGTGACTGATGAAAACTCCCTCATCCTGTATCATATTCTAATTCCGCATTACACCCAACTTTTCTTCCCAGCTCTCGAACTCCACAACCGCTACATCCTTCTTCTTCCTCCACTCCAAGTTAATTTGCCCTACCCTGCCTTTAACCCACCCTATGCTCTGTAGCAACTCTTCCACGCCCTCCCTTTCTTTTCCACTCTTTAGCTTCAACCCTCTTATCAAAATATTATTTCTCCTGTCTGCCTTCTCTTTTCTCTCCATTCTCAACTCCATTGCCCTTATCCTTTCCCTATCTGCTCTATTCCTACGCTCTCCTACTTTATCTTCTATCATATTCTCTACCCTCTCCCGAATACCTTTAATGTCACTCCCCCCACCCCCGTCGCCTACTTCCATTTCCGTCCTGACCTCCACCTTCTCAAGACTGTTTTCCGTCCTTTCCTTCTACAACCTGATCTCCTCTTCCATCTGCTTTATTTCAACTTCTTCCTCTTTCCTTTCCCTCTCTTACACTTCTGCTCTCTCCCTCAGCTCATTCGTCTCCTTTTCCCACTTCTCATCTCTGATTCTCAAGTCCTCCCTCATGCCTTTCATCTGCTCCTTAGTCCCCCTCACGTCCTTCCTCAAGTCTTCCATTTGCTCCTTAGACCCCCTCATGTCCTCCCTTAGCCCCCTGATCTCGCCTACTAGCATCCCGATATCCTCCTTCTTTGACATTCCCTCCATTTGGGGGGGGGGGGGAAACTACGTGTTCTCACGCTTTTTTTAAAAGATCTTTCCCATTCGCTTTTGTCCGGACTCTCTCGGCTGTCTCTCTTCCTCTTCAACAGATCCTCCCCGTCACTTGTGCTCGAATTTCTCTCCCTTACCTTCTGGCTTCCTTCGTTCCCACCGTTCCGCCTTCTCCCTCTCGCCGACGCGCTACTCGACTCCGAACCACGCGCTCTTGTCCGTCATGGCACGTGGAAAATTTCCTCCCCGTCAATTTCACTAGCAGCACTGACAGCACTCTCACTGCTTACCTCCCGCTCTGCCGCCGATAACTAGGACCTCTCCATGCAGTACCCACCGCAACCGACAGATGTCTCTAAAGATCGCAGCCAAATTTTCCCTTTATTTCCCTTGTTTTTTTGTTTTTTTTTCTTTTCTATTACTCACAGCTCTTGCAGACACCCCTTTCTCTCCCTTAACATCCCCTAACTCTGCTAGAACCACCCTTGACCCTCAAAGGCCCAAGAGTCCCGACCGCAAACTCCTCCGAATCCTTGCCAACCTACCTACCCTCACTTTCTCTATCTACCTATATCTCACTCCCACGCCAAAAAACACTTTTTATCTCCCCAATTCACCCCACACAACTCTACTGACCTCCTGGGCTTCCACCCTCACACTCCAATCACACCTTCCACACATTTCATAGGTATTATTATTCAAAATTGCATATTACATACAGGATGCCCCAGTACTCTAGGTACATTTTCATATTTTGGAAGTACTCATAAAAAATGGAATCGAATTTGATAACAAAAATTTGTTGTACAGTTAATATTTAGTGACTAATTAACAATTAAAGCTTAACCAATCAGAAGGACGCGATAAATGAACGATAATTCATGTGTCATTGACGGGAGTGTGTGCGCAAAAAAGCTGACGCCCTGTTATTTTTTAATTCTTCTGAATTATCTGAAATCTTTCGAGTTCTCTAAATTCTTTTGTATTCTTTTCATTATATTGAAATTCTCTAAACTCTTTTGCATTATGTGAATTCTGTTGAAATCTGTGAATTCCTTTGCAGTCTCAGAATTCTTCTGAATTCTCTAAATTTTTCGGAATTCTCTTAATTTTTCTGATTTCTCTAAATTCTTCTGAATTCTCACGTCGATAAATTGAACCTGTCCGGATCAAAAAGGAATACGCGTGGATTCAGCCTGCATTTTCCAGGAAGTCAATTTTGCAAAATCTTCAAATTTAAATTTGAAGGGCTGATACTTCTAGAAAATTTCAAGGCGCATATTTTTTCCTCTATCAAATATTTGTAGATTTTACAGTTTTTGAAGGAATTGATAAAAACTAGATTTGTCGAAAACAAAAAATTTTAATGTTTTTCACTTCAACTCGCGCTAATTTAGTCAATTTTTAGAATTTATCAATCTTATCATCACTTAATTACATTTTTAAGTCTTCTGAAACTAGTTAAGAAAGAAAAACGTAAATATTTTAATAAACAAAAAAGTTGTTAATTTTTTGTTAGGTTTTCCAAACATCATGAACTTCAACCTTCAAGCGCTTCGCTTATCGAACGAACTTTATGCAACGTTAAAAAATTACAAATGTTTCAAATTACAAGCGGCAGTCGTGACGCTGCCCTATTTGACTTGAATTTCATATCGTCCGCTGGAACACGTTCGTGGCCGAGGAGGCACTCGCAAAGGGTCGCGTCTAGATTGTCGCTTGCAATTCAAACTTTCTATATTTTTTAACCATTAATCCGATTGAGCTAAAACTTTCCAAAAAACTTCTTAAGATCCTGATCAACAACGTTCTCACTGAAAGTTTTCCGTTGCTTGAAATTCGCTCGATGAACGAAGCGCTTGAAGGTTGAGATTCATGATTTTTGCAAAGCCTCAAAAAAAACAAGAACTTTTTTGTTTATTAAAATATTTACTATTTTCTTCCTGACCTAGTTTCAGAAGACTTAAAAATGTAATTTGATGTTAACATGATTGATAAATTCTGGAAATTGACCAAATAAGCGCGAGTTGAAGTGAAAGAAGATTGAAATTTTTTGTTTTTGACAAATCTATTTTTCATCAATTACTGAAAAAACTGTAATACTGTAAAACTGTGAAACTGTAATAATTCTCTCAATTCTCTATAAATTCCCTAAATTCGTTTGAATTCTGTAAATTCTGTTTAACTCTTTGTATTCTTTTGGACTCTGTGAATTGTTCTGAATTCTCTAAATTCTCCAAATTCTTCTGAATTATTCTGAATTCTTTGAATTCTTCTGAATTCTCTGAATTTTTTAAAAATTCTTTCAGAATTCTAAAAAATTCTTTTGTATTATCTCAAGTCTTTTGAATTATCCTAATTCTTTAAAAATCAATTAGTAATCAGCAACAATAATTCTAATCAGGTGTCAAAATGAAGCCTTGCCTGTTTGATGCTTTGTAGGAAAAACTAGCCAAATGATGAATCGCAATGAGTAATCATCTAGTTAGGACTGCATCTTCCTTTAATTTTGCACGCATGTGTAAAGAATTTTTAAGATGTTCTCATTTTCATCTCAGACAAAGATCCTGGTCGACTTCGTTTGACGACGCTTTCAATTAGGTTCGTTAATTAGTGAAAACTATTTAAAGTAGCATAAAACCTATCGGTCAGGACACTGTTCAAAAATTATTATTATTTGGAGGTGTGTGTACGACTAATTGGCTGATTGAGATATTCCATGCTCAATCTTTTCCAAAAATGCTCCCGCATTTTTTGAGTGGTCTCCCAAGCCGACAAACGATTAGCAGGCATGTCCGAAAGCTTTATCTGTGGGAGGTTTGCTAATGGACCACCAACTAGGATGTGACCAGGAGTCACGGGACGAAGGTTATTTGGATCGGCAGACATAGGTGAAATGGGACCACAATTTAAAATTGCCTTGATTTCAATTATAAAAGTTTCAAGCTGCTCATAGGCCAGTAACGTGACTCTGACCGCGCGCAGAAGATGGTGCTTGAACGATTTCACGGTAACCTCCCAAAGACCACCAAAATGCGGTGCACCGGGACGTATAATATGCCACGTGATTCTGCCAATCATCAAAAATTGCTGAACGTTCTTATTATGCTCAGCCGAGAGAAGCGATTGATAAAGTTCGTTTAGTTCGCGATTGGCGCCGAAGGAATTTTTCCGTTATCGGAATAAATTGACTTCGATTGTCTTCTTCTAGAAAACAATCTTTTCAAGCTAGCAATAAAAGCTTCTGTTGTCATATCACTGACGAATTAAAGATGGACAGCCTTAGTGCCCATGAAAACATAGATTGCGACATAAACTTTAACCTTTTTTCGATTTTGAAAGACCTTTTTCCTAATGTACAGCGGACCACAATAATCGACACCGACATTTAGAAAAGGTCGAAGCTGAGGAAGGTCATTGCTGAGGAAAATCCCCCATTATGTAGACTACGCCTCGCGGCTCAGCGCGAAAGCATGACACCGTGTTTGAACCGTAAGTGCTCTTCGCGAATGAAGAGTCGAGTAATGTGGTAATTTGACGGGAATAAAATGGGATGTTTTTGATCGTAGGACGGATCTAAGTAAACTAACCTACCGTCAACCCTAAGAATGCCTTGCTTACCGACGAATGGGTTCAAAGGGATTAAGCGACTGCGATCGTCAATTTTTTCGCCACTTTTTAAATAGATAATTCATTTCGAAAATTCAGCTGATTCTGTGAGTTGAATTACGCATCGAGTTGGAGCATCAAGTTCTGCTTCAGCTAGAGGTCCAATATATTCATTTTTTTTAAATTGTTTATAAAACGAAGTAGATACGCGGTATGGCGTTGAAGTTTAGTCATCGAAGTATATTTTTCAAAAATTTTTTTTTTTCAAATACTACTTTGACGTTAATTGGCGCGGCGATAAACGAGCGTCTAGGCGTTGATTTATCCACGTGAATTTTGGCAGGCCAGAGAGTTTCCTCTTGCAAAAGCCAGTGAGGATGATTCTTCCGAATTAAAGATTCGAGAAATTTTTGAGGCATTCGACCTCGCGATACCAAATCAGAGGGGTTGTTTTCAAATATATCGTGCCTCCACTCGCAATATGGGATGAGTTTCTGAATTTTTGCGATTTGATTAGCAATTAAAGTAGGTTGAATTTGTGGTTCAGTTTTTATCCACTGAAGAGTTATAGTGGACTCTGACCAGAGAACAATTTTTTTGAAGTCGATTTGAAGAGCTTTCTTGGAAGTTGTGACTAATTGCGAAAGTAAAAGGGCCGCGCATAATTCGAGGCGCGGTAATGTCATAGTGTTGCTGCTTACAGGTGCAACTCTGGATTTTGAGCAAACAAGAAACGAATGATGCTTGCCCTGAGCATCAGTTGAACGTAAATAAATGCAAGCTCCATACGCTTTCCCGCTTCTATCAGAAAAACCATGCATTTGAATTTCGCTATAGTCTGGAGCGAGTGTAAGACGATCAAATCTGACGTTACTTAAAAGCGGCAATTGCTTTTCATATTTTTGCCACATAGTGTGGATCGTAAGAGAAATTTATCCATCCCAAGAAACATCAGCTTTCCATAAAAGCTGGATCATAATTTTTGCTTTGACAATTACAGGAACCAATAAACCTAGTGGGTCGAAAAGTTTTGCGATCTGCGAAAGAATGGAACGTTTTGTGACTTGCTTTGAGAAATCCGACCAGTTCACCGAATGAGAAATTAAATCTTTACCAGGATTCCACTGAATTCCTAAAGTTTTGACATTCGAATTTGGATCGAGCGACATGTGAGTTTCAGATGGGTTGAATAAAAGGTCCGAAATTAGAGTAAGGTCATTTGACACCCATTCACGAAGAGGAAAACCTTCTTTTGCCAAGAGTTTGCTAAGATCATTTCGATGAAATGTGGCTTCGTCCCGTGTGTTTGCACCGCTTAAGAGATCGTCTACATAAAAATCTCATTTTAAAACGGCATCGTCGATTGGATGGTATCGTCGGTATGTACAAGGACCTGACGATACATTTGCTCTATGTCTGCGGTTAGAGCATATTTGTGAGTACGAAATCGAGTTAGCAAAGAAGAAAGGTCGTCCTGAATGGTGGACTGACCATCAGCGAATCATTGAGAGAAATGCCAGAAGAATTTTTGGTGGAACCATCGAAAATGGCACGAATTTTAGTGGTGAGGCTGTTCGATTTCATTACGACATGATGTGGGAGATAGAATCCAAGTTCAGCAGAACTTGAATTTTCGAAACGCGACGTGCGATTCAAAGCCTCATATTCCTCAAAAAATTTGGAATAATCCTGTTATAATTCAGGATTTTTTATGAACCGATTTTCTAAATATTTAAACCGACGAGAAGCCATGGGGAGCGAATCTCCGAGTTTTGTTTTATTTTTATTGAAGGGCAGTTTGACAATGTGGCGATCATCGGCATTACGTTGCGTATTATTTGCGAAATTTGCCTCGCATGCCTTTTCTTTAATACAAAGAATTTTCGAACTGGGAATTTCCTCCACTTCCCAAAATTTAGTGAGAATTGAGTCGAGAGGTGTTGAGTTTATCGCGAAATGACACTGAATTCCTCTTGCGGGAGAAGGGCTATTTATTTCACCCGCTACGATCCATCCGAGCTGCGTTTTTTTTAAGCACAACGTCAGGATGATATTTTAATTCAATTTCACCTACGCACAAGAGTTTATAAATGAGTTTGAAGCCAATAAGAATATCGATGACAGATGGCTTGTGGAACTCGGGATCTGCCAAAGGGATATTTTTCGGGAGTTCATGCTTATTTCGACTTACAGGTAAAGGGGGCATTTTTGCTGTGATGCGAAGAAGCACGAGATCAAGATTTTTCTGATAATTACTAAATCGCGATTTCATCGTCGCGGAAACTAAACGTTTAATTCCTGTGGAAGTGTATTCGACGCCAGTGACAGAAATGTCAACTAATTTTTTACGTAAGTTTGGAAAAGATGCAGTATCTTCAGTCATAAAATTTGCTTCGGAGCCTGAATCCGAAAATAAATGAGAAGGTTTTGACTTTCCTTGTCGATTAATGGGTCAACGATAGCAGTGGCTAGAATACCTTCAGAAGTAACGCTCGCTAGCGCAAAGTAATAGATTCACTTGTTGTTGGGGCTTCAACCGTAGACTCTGAACTATTTGATTCTATGGACGAAGGTTTTTCAAAATGCAAAAGGATACTGTGTTTTTTGTTACACTTACGACAACGAGAGGCAGAGCACGTAGACACACGTTGATTTCTGCTTGAGCAATTCAAGCAAAGGGATACTGATTTCGCGGTCTCATAAAGCCCTGGCGGCGATAAGATGTTGAATTTTTCACAAAACAGAATGAAATGTTCTCTCTGACAGTGAGAGCAAACGACCTTTGTGGTTGAAGCTAAGTAGGCGAATCAAATTGAATTTTGATTTTTTGCTACTGGTGCTTGCTGGTAAGACTTGTGTCTTCCAATTGTGCACGTTTTTGTAAAAATGTTATGATATCACTATAGATTGGCTGAGAATGTTCGTTGCTAGAATCATCCAATTTTTCGCGAAAAAAAGAATTCAGTTTTTCTTTAATGATTACGACTAACAGCGTATCCCAGCGATCTACAGATTCTTTTAAAGCTTTAAGAGCTCTGATATGCTTTTGCACTAGATCGAAAAGCGAACAAACGATAAATTCTTTTGACACGCATGGCAAATGTAGTAAAGACTTCACATGTCCTTCGTGAATGATTTTGCGATTATCGACACTTAAATGTTCTGCCGACAGTTCAATTGAAGATAGAACTTCCGCAGCATCACCCTTCAAACAACCATTTAAGGAATACAATTTTTCAATATCTCTAATAGATTTATTAACAGCCAAAAGAGAATTGAATAAATCATGAAATCTTAGCCACGTTTCACAGCTTCCGCTAAATTTCGGAATGTTTAACAATGGGAGTTTTCCTCTATGCGATCGAACGGCGCTTCGGTTTCTACAACGAGATCTTCTAAATTTAAATTATTCAGCGAAGGTAAACGGGAGTTCCGAATGTTGGAGAGACGGAAAATTATTGATGTGAATAGAATCAGGATAGAATGAGGTGGAGAAAAGAAGATTGAAAAAGAAAGGTGTGTACTTGGATTGACAGAGAGATAGAAAAATATTAACGCGAATAGATCAAGGATAAGAAGAGATTGAGAAAAGGAGATTGAAAAAGATAATGGGCGTTTATATTGATAGAGAGATCGAAAAATGTTGGCGCTGATAGAATCAGGATAGGATGAGGGAGAGAGAGAAAGATTGACGTGGATAGATGAAGGATGAAAAGAGGTAGAGAAAAGAAGATTGGAAAAGATAATGATACCTTTCTCTTTTCTGATTCTACGACAAAAAATGCTAAAGATGCGGCTTCAAAAATTGAAAATGGTTGAATTGTAAAAAGTATGGAATTGCAAGTGTAAATCTTCACTTGAAAGGTATTCAGTTCGCAGCCTTTTTTTTGAAAATTCCACAATCATAGTTATTATTAATTTTTCAATGGGACGAGACGAAATGGAATTAAAAGACAAGAGTATGTATTTTTCAATGGAAATGCAAATTATGAATTGTGATAATATAAATTTATTAAAATGATACCATTTTTACGGTAGCCGACAATACAATTTAATGGAAAATAAATAGCAAATATTAAATTAATCATGACAGAATAAATTTGTACTTTCTTTTACATGAGATGATTAAGGCTTATGTAGGAAGTAATGTAACCTAGAAAGCTCACCTGAAAAAATCAATTCCAAATGCTAGCGCAACGAATGATTATCGGGAGGCAATTTTTTCCCCCTCTTGGAAGCTCAAATACATATTCGAAGCAAAATGACCCTGCGGATCGCAAACACCTGTGATAAATATGTTATCTTCCCGAAATATTTTAGCTCCAAAGCAGCAGAATAATAATAAATGGAACTGGCGTGATATTCAAAATAGAAGAATTATTCCAACAGACAAAGGAGTTTATTTCGGAATTTTTCGAGTCATTATTTAATATTCAATGTATTTTTCCTTCTTTTAGTGTTTTTGTGAAAACACATTTGCTAATAAGATATATTTGTTATGTTCTTCAATAATTTATCAAAACTTTATAAAAATTACCACTCTTTTGTTTGCTGGAATAATTTTTCTATTTTGAATATTGCGCCAATTCTGTTTATTTTTTTTTCTTCTGCTTTGGAAATTCAATATTTAAGAAATTTAACATATTTATCGTAAGTTTGATAATCCGCAGAGACTTTCCGCCTCAAATATAGATTCAAGCTTCCAAGAGGAAAAAAAAATTGCCCCCCGATAATCATTCGTTGCGCTAGCATTTGAAATGGTTTTTTCCAGGTGAGTTTTCTAGGTTACATTACCCCCCACAAGAGCCTTCAGGCGCTTCCCCAGGCTTGATTTTTAGCCCATGTATTACAAATGACATGTTTCCTCCTACGAGGATGAAGTGTTTGATGTAATATTGTAACGACATCATCTCCATGGTATAATACACAAGATACTAGTCACCTTTTTCGAAAAATTTTCTTGTTCTTGTGTTTTTCCAATTAATCGAAAATATGCTAGATTTATGTGCCTGGAAACGAGCAATCCACCAACGGGAAAGTATTCATGATGAATCGAGAACAGGCGATCCCAATTTGAAGAGCACAGTAGGAGGTTGGAGGGTGAAATTTTTCGACGATACTAAAATCCAGGTGGTCAGTCATAACTTACCCGACGTTCCTATTGTTAGAGTGTTACACGATTCGAGCCGGTTGAACGAAATTAATAATTATTTAAATACTAAGAAATTGAATTTTAATAATCTGCATTAGGTTCATTACATAATGGCGAGACAATTAAAAAAAAATAGAGAAAAATCGGTTGACCCGTTCAATTTCTGTTGGGATTTTTGGTAATTTTGCATTCGCTTTAAGATTACCTTCAATCTTGAGAATATTGACCGATTTCCCTAGTCCCTTTTTTTCCAATTTTTTTCAATTATATCGTTTTCAAATTTTATCAGCTAATAAACATTTCATCGATCCATGTTTAACGTAATTTTAGAGATTGTAACAGTATTCATTGTCGGTGGGTGATTCACTTGGGTCTTTATCGAAAGACAAAAGCAGATTCGAGGAGATCAGATAATTACACATAGGAATAATTAACTAATTAATCAATTGATGATTAACCAATTCATTATTATACAATTGAATAATAATAAGTGATTATTCAATTTATTAAACGAACAGTTACTTAATCAAGTGATGGATCGATAATTAATAAGTTAATTATTATGTGAATAAACGCTAATGATTAATTAATTATTTAATTGACCATTCCTGCATTCATGTGTGTATTCAGTATCGGCGGGTGATTTAGTTTGGCCGCTATTCAAGGACAAAAGCAGATTCAAGGATGATTAATCAACTAATTGATTATTCAATTCAGTAATTCATAGACTGCGCCGCCGCTGATTCAAATTCGGCGCAGTCAGAGCGGCGGCGTATCGGCGCGCCGACGTAATCTTAGTTTCACATGGTACCGGATTTCTTTCTGCCAGCTGATCCGGTGGCTTTGGATATGTTGCGGAAATTCCTGCGACCAATCAGGAGTTAAAGTAAACCGATTTAAATAAATATCTTAGGCTGGAAATTGATGGCTTTATGTCAAAAGAAAAACTAAACTAGAAGAGGGGCTATTTAATGAGTGAAAAATAATTCCTCACTCACAACAGGTCAAGTGAAATTTCTTATGATCCGGCCACGTCATGAGAAACTTTTCCAAATCTTAAGTCGCGCTAACTCAGGGATAATCACGTAAATTCTTCTCAACTCTTCTCAACCCAGCGTCGGTTACTGTAAAGTCAGAACGGTCATTTGTACTCTTACGAACTCTCGCTTAACTCTTTCGAACTTCTTAGTACAGTCGAAACTACCAGTAAGACCGATAAAAATAAGGTCGCTTCGCCTCATCCTTGTTCAAACTCGCCGAGGAGCTTCCCCCACACCCCTCTCACGCTGACTTCGAAATTCTAGCCAGCCACTACCAATAGTGCCGCCGTAGAAAAGGCAATTTTTAGGGTTTTTAGACAAGTTATTTTTATACTATCCAAATATACCGAATATAAATTGAGCTGCCGGATCGAATAAGGGCACATAAAATTATTTCGCTGGGAGTGGGAAGGCCCCTGGAGGCTTTCACAAACATTTTCAAATTTTAATTTTTAATTACTATATCTAGATGAAAAATTTCATCACGCATATTTTATTCGACAGGCAAAAAGTTGTAGCTTTTTTAGTTTTCTAAATGAAGTAAAAGAAACTGTATTTTTTTAGAAAATCGATTTTAATTCGGTTTCCACTTCAACTCGTGCTCAGTCAGTCATTTTTTTGAATTTTTCAATAAAATGTTGAGGAAATGTAGTTCGAAATATCCTTCGACTGATACAAAGAAAGGAATTAAAAAATTTATAAAAAGAAATTTGTTAATAATTTTTTTCTGATGCTTGGTACACATTGGACTTCTCTGACTTCCAGCGTTTCGGTTGTCGGGTCTCAGATCCGATTCTTAAGTTTACCGGCGCCAAAGATTAAAACTAATCAAGAAATCAGTTAATATCAAAGAATTATAAATCATTGAATAAATACATAACATTCGATTAAAATAATTTATTCTAATTTGAAATCTTTTTCCGTTATTTCATTCGTGTTAATTTAAAAATATATAAACGTCTTTAATATAAATATTATGCTTTCTGAACTTTTGATTACTAATGAGATCCTTGATCATAACACTTCAAATGTTTACAGCAGAGTTTAACTAGCTCAAAAACTTCAGCAATATTACAGTGCTGATTGACAAGATATTAACAGATTAACAATCTGACGAGATCTTTGGCGGCATGCTGACATGGTTACTCTAACTACACTGCTTTTTGTGTACTTGTGCCGGAAGTTAATAAGTAAAACTGCACAGCTCGGTTCGCGCACACGCACTTTCTCACACACCCATAGTGATTAGTGCACAAAGCATGAATCAGCCCTATGCATTGCCCCCCACTCTTTCTGTTCTCTTAGAATCCGGAAGGGTATCGTAGTTCAAATAAATCCAATGGATGGCGCTCCGAACGCGTAGGCCCGTGTTTGCATTGGAAAATTGAATATGAAGATGAGTATTTTGAAAACAGTTTGAGTTGTATTCATATTTTTCTATTGTTTTTCTGCCGATGTAATTAATTAATTTTATAAACAATTGTAATTGTTACAAATTTTAAACATTTATTGATATTGTTCGATTAATAATAGTAAAAATAATATTCAAACCTTAATAATTAACCTAATAATACACTTTTTTTATTAATTCCTCTAGAAATGCCCACTCTCTCTCTGCAGAATATATATTTATATATAAGTAAATTAGTGTAAACATTGCATCAAAATAATTTAGAATTAGAGTCAAGAGGCACGATACAAGAGACCGAGTACTGACTCGCTCGAGAATTTATAACCTTTCTTAACCTACGTCACATCCGTCTTGCTCCACTCTGATTGGTCTAAACTCTGCCACTTCGGCAACGTCGCGTGGACAAAAGTAGAACTAAAGCAGTGTCGTACTAAGTGAAGCGATGCTGACATTTCTAATTTTAATATTCGAATTTCCGTTATTTCTAGCCTTAACCTAACAAATTTAAACCACTGTTTTTACTCTCCGAAAACGTCCTACGAGCATTTACTAACTAACGGGCTCATTTATAACAATTAAAAATCTTGCATCGTGATTATAAATTTGGAGTATTGATGATACGGGCCTGAGCTTTAGAGTTACAACGCGTATAGCTGGTGTGGTTTTCTCAATCGAATCGCCTCGGATGAAGATGAAATGGATGTCGTGTTGACCGAGGAATCCTGAAGATTTCTGGAACACTCCAGGTTTTGTAGAAAATCCAGGTGATTTCTAGTCCATATCTACAAGCGATTCCCAGTTGAGATTTGCAGATGTTAGGTTGGCAGCAGCGCCTTATGGTGGAATTGGCCTGAGAATTCAAATAGTAGAATAGAATAAAGGATTTATTCGGAGTGGCGAGTTGGCTGAGTCTTTTCGGCGTCCCGATGATCCTCAACCTCCTGCGATGTTCCGCGATGATGATGTTGACTCCGAGCAAGGATTTACATGCAGAAAGAATTAAAATTTCGAAACGAATCAGCGATTAGAGATTAAATTATAAGCTAAATCGAAACGAATCATGGAGTATCGTGTAGCCTCAGTGGTGTACCAGACGTTCTAATCCATAATTTTATGAATTATCTTAAACTTAAATATTATCATAAAACATGTCTTGTAAGTTGCAAATTGCAACATCACAACTCTCCCCTCCCAAGGGAGGACCGAGCTAGGTCTTCATTCAGAAGTGGCCAGTGACATTCTGTACAATCAAAAATTTCCCACTCCAAGCAAGCAAAACCTCTAGCCAATACTCATGGGACACAAGGCTCCAAGATTGATTTGCAAGTAAATGTAAAATAATGAAGGATAGAAAATTTGACTAATAATAATTATAAAATGACACTCAAATTTATTCAAAAATATCAATTCCTACATTAATGGAAACCTAACTATTGCTATTTTAATATTTATATAAAATTATAACTCTTTAATTATTACTAGAATCTATAATATCAATAGTCATGTTGATACTGGTTATTTCTCTTGACCATTTAAGGCACGCTAAGGGGACGGGATACAACTAATTTTGATCTACTTCATTGAATTAGATAACTGTGAGGGCGACAATTTTCATGGCTTGAGGAACAACAAAGAACTACTAGATATTGGTGGCTACAAACAAAAGTGAAGTTTATTCGATGATTTAGTGAAATGAGGGTGAAATGAGGCTAAACCAAAGTTTTAGGATTATGAACGTTGATAATAAAAGTGTGGGTGTCGACTACAGTGGGTTTATGGGGGTATTCAATTTTTCTTCTTATTTATTTTGGATCAACTAATAATGTTCGCAGTATAAGGGCTTTAGAGTTTTGGCGGTGGGGACAAAATTAAGGTGGTAGTACGTGAGGAGAATTTCGATGAGATTTGGGGGTGTCTCCCTGTTGTCTGGGCTCGTTGCAACTGACACATTGGCGGACCGTGATCCCAGGTTGTCCACAATTGAAGCAGAACTTGTTAATGAACGGCTTCTGACAAGCTGGATAACAGTGGGACAATTTGTGGCAGTTCCAACATCCGGGTCTAATTTTAGTACTTTGAAGCCAACTAGTATCCATTTAGGCAAAACCTTCGGGGCATTCGACCTGGATATCTAAGAGTGATGGGGGCTTCCTTTTTGCTGGACTCTCTGGTCGATTTTCTTGGGACGTAGGTGATCTTCAGTAGGGACTATCCTCCATTTGTGATGCGGAACGAATACGTGATTTCTGAGGGACGTTGGGAGATGCTCGAGGCCGTACAAAATTACACCTCAGAATCGGTACCTCATCAAGGACTTGAGATTCTTGACCTTCGAATACTGGGATGTCTCTCACCAGAACCTCCGGTGTTGACTCTTCACACTCGACACCTTCATCTTCTCGATCTTGATCGTCTATGCTTCTAGGTGTTTCGTAACTGGGACCCTCAATAGCCAACCAGCGAGACGAGGATCGAGAAGGGCCAGCTCTTGGCTCAAAAGATTCTTTATGGGCGGACTTTTTCTCCTGGGTTCTCTTCGCAGGCTTTCTGGATTCTACGACAGGAGCCACATCCTTTTCGGAGAGTGCTGAGCGGAATAGCTCTTCAAGAACGACGTCCATTTCTCCCTCCTCATCATCGAAGACCTCCACAAGAATGAAGCCAGTATCAGGTTCCTCTTCTGTCGGAACTTCTGCGGTTCTCGACTTTGCTGCGTGTTCCATCTCTGCGACGATGGCCTCCTTCACATCTACAAATAGAAATGGATATCTGCTACGAGTTTTATCGAGGATTGCCTGATAAGGCTTCAAATATCTCCAGCCTGGTGTTTCGCGTACTTTTCTGTTATCCTCTTCCATCAACTCGCTATCGTCCGGTTCCTCTATCATTCCCTTTTCGAGAATTATTTTCTTCAATTCCTCCACTTCGGCCTGTAACCCGTTAGCGAAGTCGCTCATATTTTTGAGGAGTTCCGTTTGTTTTTAAAGAAGTAACTCTTGGACTTTGAGTTTGGAGTTGAACGTCTTTATCTTATCCGTCCTCCGTTGAAGTTTGGCGTATAACTTTTTTATGATCTCGTCTCGAGGACCCATACTATTTGATTTTCTAGACGATGAATGGGCTGGGTGATCGATGTAGTGTAAACGGTAAGGGTAACGGTGATGGCGACTAGGGAAGCGACTAAGGGGACGTCTACGGCATCTGTAAATCAGAATCAGGATCGAAGTCAGAAGTTATATAGGGCTTGAGGTCTTCTATATGGATTTTACTTATTTTATTATTCGATAAACTACTGATTTCATAAACTGTAGGGGACAAGACTTTAGAGATCCGATGTGGTCCGACGAACTTAGGATAGAGCTTAGCAGCTATTTGTTTCTTTTTAGATGATGGGATACGACTACGAGATAACACGAGGTCACCACGGGAAAATCTTAACTGCCGACGGCGGAGGTTGTAGTGACTCGACTGCTTTTGAGAGGCGCTATCAAGATTTTTGAAAACCCAGTCTCTCATAATTTTTAACTTCGTCATACGTTCCTTCCATAATTCGGGAGCCTGAGGGTCCATTATAGGTTCACCGTCTTCTCGTCTTCGAAAAGAATAGATGGGCTTAGGGTCGCGACCGAGGTTTAAAAAGGCAGAAGTAGTTTTTAGGGTAGTGTGATAAGCGTTGTTATAGGCAAAGCGAAACTCAGACAAATATTCATCCCAGGAGCGGTGGTTCTTGTTTATATATGATACTATCATTGTTTTTAATATTCGATTAACCCGCTCAACGGGGTTAGCTTGTGGGTGGTACGAAGGTGTAGTAGAGTGTAAAATATTGAATTCCTGAGCCATAGAGCGAAGAGTGTTATTAATAAACTCGGTACCATTGTCTGTTAAAAGAACCTGTGGGGATCCCCAGCGATTTATTATGAGTTCTTGGAATGAATCGCGAATTCTTTTACCGGTAGCTGATCGTAACAGAACACATTCAACCCACTTCGTAAACAGATCCTGAATTACGAGCACATATTTAAATCCTGTCTTGCTAGGGGGGAACGGTCCCATTCTATCCGCAGCCACGACAATCCAGGGCTGTTCCACGACGCGCTGTCCCATAAATCCCGCGGGTGCCTTCTGATCTACCTTGCAAGCTTGGCAAATCTAGCATTTACGGACATATTCGACTACATCTCTATAACATCCCGGCCAAAAATAATCTGAGGCAATCCTCATGTACGTTTTTTGAGTGCCTAGATGACTAGCTTGGGGTTCATCATGAGCTTCTTCTAGAATCACTTCGCGCTCCTCGTCGCTTGGGACGAGCTTCCATTCATTCATATCCCGGACTAAGGTTGAAATGACGGGGTCGGGTCGATAATGGTAAAGTTTATTTTCTAAAATTTTCCAGGTGGGAAATTTTTCGGGGAAATCGGTGACGGCAAGGGAACGACGAAAATACCAAGAGGGAATTGGGCTACTAATGAGGTGTATTGTTTTTACAGGGTCTTCATGTATTCTAGATAGGGCATCAGGGACGTGATGAAGGGCTCCTTTTCTATGTACTATTTTATAATCATACTCAAGTAACGATAACGCCCACCTCGCAAGTCTACCGGTTGGATTCTTAAGATTATGTGGCTAACGTAGACTACTATGGTCTGTGATAACCGTGAAATGGTAACCCTCTAAATAGGCGCGAAACTTTTGAATGGCCCATATAACGGCAAGACATTCTTTTTCCGTAGTATTATATTGCTGTTCTGCTACTGTTAGAGACCTACTAGCATATGATATGACGTGTTCTATTCCCTCAGCAGTTTGCGTTAGCACTGCACCTAATCCACTATTGCTAGCGTCGGTTTGCAGTTCGAAAGGAACCTCGAAGTTCGGACAGGCTAACACAGGGGCATCGGTTAAACATGTTCGAATTTGCTCGAAAGCTAGTTGTTGATCCTCGGTCCATGTCCATTGTTGACCCTTTCGAAGCAACTCAGTCAAGGGTGAAGCTAAGGTAGCATAATCTGGGATGAATCTGCGGTACCATGAAGCCATTGCTAGAAAACGCCTGATTTCTTTTATATTTCGAGGAACAGGGTACTCTAGAATGGGCTCTACCTTTTCTGCATCGACCTGTAAACCTCTTTCATTTACCAAGTAACCCAAATATCGGACCTGTGATACGCAAAACTCACATTTGTTAGGATTCATTTTCATACCAGAATCTCCAATTTTACCTAATACTTTAGCTAACCACTCCAAGTGCTCCTCAAAAGTCTCCGTCACGATTATTATATCGTCCAGATAGGCGAAGCAATGGGGTTCCATTTCAGGGCCAATCAGGCGATTCAATAATCTCTGGAAAGTTGCGAGGGTATTTGTAAGACCAAATGGCATTCTTTTAAAGTGAAAAAGCCCACGGCCTGGTATAGTGAAAGCGGTCTTCTCACGACTTCCTAACTCGAGCGGAATCTGGAGGAAGCCTTTAAATAGATCAATTTTGGAGATATATCTAGCTTTACGCAACTTGTCCAGTATTACGTTCATCTGTGGAAGGGTGTAAGCATCCTTCTTAGTGACGTCGTTTAACTTTCGGAAATCCAAGCAAAATCGATAACTCTTATCGGGCTTTCTAACCATCACAACAGGGGACGACTAATCACTTTTCGAGGGTTCTATAATATCATCTGCTGACCCGTTCCGTTGTTAACTCGTTTAATTCGCAGCAACTGTCTTTGGCCCATTCCTCAATTTCAAATTTAAATATTCTAAAGGGATCCTCCTTCAAATTCCAGGTCCTGTCTACAAAATCTACTTGCATTTCGAAAAATTTCATGAAATCTGAATCTAGAGCTAGGGCTACTGGTAAGCTTTTCAATACTCGCACAGACATGAGTCTCCCCTTTTTCTCTAGTTCCATGGGTACCATAACTTCTTGAGAAACTACTTCCAAGCTACTGTTTGCCACCTGCACTAAACCATTACTCTGAATAATTTTTAATCCTAAACTTTCAGTGAGTATCATACCTTCTGGTCCTATAAAGGTCCTGGAAGAACCGCCATCGATTAAAGCCTTGATAAGGTTGCCCAAAATATGAAGGTTAACAAACATTAAGGGTTAAGGTCCACTGAAAGATGTAGGGGCATAATACATTTCTGACATTCGAAAATTTGGAATAGGAGAGGGGTTAACTATATTGGGTTGTGGAGTGGGTTCATCTAAGGGAAGTAACTCATCATTTGGAAGGGGGTTTGAGTCTAGGGAACTACTAATATCTTTGGGTTTGAATGACATAGAAAGTTTGAAAAATTCGAGGTTAATTATCTCGGCAGTAGCTCCAGCGATTCCCTCGACCTGAACAGCTTCAGAAAGAACTACACTAGCAACTTCATTACTTTTTAGGGGCTCTTCAGGAAAGTTAGGAATCGCTGTTGCCCCGCCTAACAATTCCTTTGCTCGCATCCCGTGCAATTAGGGCAGGAAGGCTTCGTCACGTCTTTCCTCCCACAACCAAAGCAATATATGCTTCTAGGTTCGTCATAAATAAAATATTATCCTTCGAGAAAGTTTCTGGACTTTCAAATTCGTTCGTTAGGGGCAAAAATGGGTTGGTGATGGAATCAGAAGTTTTAGAAGCTTGATTAGAACTTTGCTCCTTTTGTCTTTTCTTACTAGCATTAGCCTGAAACTCGGTTTTCGCGTTATTTCCTGCATTGGGGTTTCGACTAGGGTTGGAATTTCGGCTAGGGTTCGAATCGTATCCTACATTTGGATTTTGATTAGGGTTGGGATTACGACTACGGTTATTAGGGTTTCGACTAGGTTTAGGAATGGAAGTTCGTGACGCTTCAGTATCTTTTGTCAGATAAAGGCTATCGATGGGGTCCTCCCATTCTAATTCCTCATCCAACAACGCGATAGTTTCTTTATGTTCAATTTTTGGTCAGTAGTTAGGCTCATGATATGCCAAGTCTGGCAACAGTGAACGCTCCGGAACGGGGGTTGGGCTAAATGTTTTAGCAACCCTATAGCCTTTTTCCGCAGCTACCGCCACTCGTTCTAATTGCGCGAAATTTCGTATGGTGGATCTTTGAATTGAAAGGTGTAAGCGCGGCAATAAATTTCGATGAGCATAACTAACTTCCTCTTCTTCTGTTAATTTATGGGATAACCGGTCAAACATAGCTAACATACACGTCAAATAATCGGCTACAAGTTCGCGCTCACCCTGAGTACGTCTGTGTATCTCTTGGGTCAATTCAAATTGAAAATCGGGGTCGCTAAACCTGTCCCGAAAATCCGCGGCAAACTCTTCGAAGGTTAGCCAATCATTTTTATGACCGTCATACCACCTTCCAGCTATTCCTGACATGAAGAAAGGGAGGAGGCACAATAATTCCCTATCATCTACTGGGACCATTGCGCGTCCGTTAGCTATTCTTGTCAGAAAAGTATCTGGATCTTCATGACGTGCTCCCGAAAATCTCAGATTCCATTTTGGCATGATATCATAGGTAGCGGCCAACGAAGCAGACGGAAAACTATGGTGAGAGTCCTTGGTACTATTATTATTATGGAAGCGACTAAACTGGGGATTTTGTCTAGGGTGACGCTGACTATTATTATAGTTGGGAGCATCTAAAGAGGGATCAAAACTAACGTGTGGCCGACTTGAACGATTAAACACATTATTGTGAGAGTGGGGTGTTTCGAAATTTGGATCCGTATTAGCATATGAGCGGCTATGTCGAAGTGTCGTGCTATTTCCTTGAGGCCTAAGATCCGTTTCAAAAAACTCATTTTCACAACTATAATGATCTCGTTTCCCTCTATTTGTTTGATAAAAGAAACTATCACGTTCTCTACTATCTGGAGAGGTATTTCTAAGTGTATTGTGAGTCCTTATACCTGAGACGTTATCTATAGGGACATCACGAATTCTATCCTCTCTGGAAAGATGTCTAGGAATATCTCCATATCTATCGTCACTAGAAATATTTCTTTGAATATCCCTAGTAACCCTATACTCGTGTGGAATATTTTCCTCATAATAATAATTATGCACAGGATAGTTTCCTCCGTAAAAGGGTCTTTGTCGACAACTTGGGTTTAAAGGAGGTCTATCATAATACATATTATAATAAACGGGGCGATCTCTTCGATTATCCTGAAAATTTTCACGGATACTAATAGCAGAAGGGCGACTAACATTTCCACTTCTAGATCGCGGAAGGTCGTATCTACTATTTCGAGAAAGTTCATCTCGATAGTAACTACCAGGTTGATTGACAGATCGATCCTGAAAATAAGCAACTCGATTTCCGCAATAATTATTCGGATAAAAATCTGCATGATCTTCGAAGCAATTATTCGGATAAAATTCTCTACGACTTTCGAAATAATCATTCGAATGAGAATATGCAAGGTTATCGTTGCGATCTATTGGATAAAATTCTTCACGACGATTATTTCTATGCTTTTCTTCACTCTCGGTGAGTTGTCTTAATCTAAAGTTGTGCGTAGGATTCGCGTTGGGCATCGGGGTTTGTTTGTTTAGATGACGAGTTTGAGCACTTCTCGACGAACTCTGATCAAGGATAATCGCTGGGAGCTCTATTGTATCATCTAGGGTAATTATGCCGTCTTTATTTATTTTCGATGGAAAAGAAGTTTTATTTACGACTTTATTTGTCTCTTTCCGTATTGCGCCTAAATTAGAACTTATATTATCTCGCGCATTCTTGTTTTCTAAATTTGGGGCGGATTCTGCCGGTTTTAATTGAGTTTCATCGGGGTCGTCATCGGAATTTTCTTCGGTGGAACTTGAATCCACTACTTTTTTAGCGGGGTGAGTTTCACCACGTGCACAGCGTTCAAATCTAAAAAGCCGTTCGCGCAGAACCGGAAGCGCACCGTCGCTTGTCAATCCACGATTCACGAGTTCGGTCTCATGGTCTTCCTTGTTTAGGGTGGTGACCCACACATCGTCTGGATGCACTTGTTTCGCCATGGTTTATTAAAAAAAAATCTTTTTCCGGATCTGGCGGTCAGACCATGCTTACTATATATTTTTGCCCTCGCTGAATCTGAATCCGAGGTCCCAAAAATTCCAGCACGTCAGGGTTCTGAGATAACCTCAAAAAACCTAATAAAAAATCTTTTTGCGGGTCTGGAGGTCAGACCATGTTTACTATATGTTTTTGGGGTCGCTAAATCCGAATCCGTAGTCTAAAAAACCCCAGCAGGTCAGAGTTCTGAAATACCTAAAAAGCTCATAAAAAATCTTTTTCCCAGTCTGGAGATCAGACGATGTTTAATATATGTTTTTTGGAGTCGCTGAATCCGAATCCGAGGTCCGAAACCTCCCAGAACGTCAGCGTTCTGACATAACCTGAAAAAACATAATAAAAAATCTTTTTCCGGGTCTGGAGGTTGGACCATGTTTATTACATGTTTTTGGGGTCGCTGAATCTGAATCAATGGTCCAAAAAATCCCAGAAAGTCAGGGTTTTAACATAACCTCAAAAAACCTCATAAAACTTTTTTTCCGAGTCCGGGGGTCAGAGCATGTTTACTATATGTTTTTGGGGTCGCTGAATTCGAATCTGTAGTGTCAAAAACTCCAGCACGTCAGGGACGCGAAAAAGAGACCATTTTTCTGCGACCCCAAAAGCATATAATAAAAATGGTCTCCTCCGGACTCGAAAAAAAATGTATGATGTTTTTTGAGGTTATCTCAAAACTCTGACGTGCTGGGGTTTTTTGGACCTCGGATTCTGATGCAGTGACCCTGAAAACATATAGCAAACATGGTCTGACCTCCAGGCTCGGAAAAAGATTTTTTATTAGGTTTTTTGAGTTGATCTCAGAACCCTGACGTGCTGGAGTTTTTCGGACCTCGGATTCAGATTCAGCGACCTCAAAAACATATAGTAATTATGGTCTGACCGCCAGATCCGGAAAAAGATTTTTTTTTGTGTGGCTGTGTTATCAATATACTTGATTTAATTAGGATGACCGGGAACCGAATATTTTAGAAAGTAGTAATTTTTAATAATTTTTTTTTTTTTTTTTTTTTTTTTTTGAGGGATTATTTTTCAGGTATCGAATCTCTTGAATCCTTTGGGGTGTTTTGGTAATTTCTAGGACTATAATTACCTACCAATTTTCGATAACCGTGGTTCCAAAAAAAAATTTAACTTTACGAAATTAATTCTGAGTCACCAGAAACTCTTATCAATACTTAATTTTCGGGGCCCCACGTTGGTGACGCCATTGTAATATTAATGTCTTTTAGACAAAAGAGAATTAATATACCTTCGGCAACGTAATCTCAATCCTGATAAACAAGGTTTCGAAAAGTTATCTCAACACTAGAATTCTAATTTTCAAATTCTAAACTCAAACGGGTAAGCTACATTATTGAGACTACGATTTACCGGAATTAGAACACACACTAAACTCGAACTAGCTCAGATCTCAAGTGAGAAAATTGGGCAGGTGGCGTGGTTTCGTATTGATAAGGGTTTTCTTCTCGTGAGTCAAAATACAGCGGATCATAATAACAATTAACTAAGTTTCCATTTATTTAAATAGATTAATACGATTGGTGTAACATATATCGACCAACAATCAGAAAATTGACGATTTCTCATTCCAACAATTCTAGTCTGACATCTTCAAGAAACACTTTTCGAATTTTATAGCAAAATGAAACAGAATTCCGTAGAGGAAGTTTACAATTCGATCCTTTATATAAAAAAACAAAGCGAAGGGATTTAACCATTTAACATATTAACGATTAGATACTCCATGATTTCGCGGAATTTTAATACTAAGGATTATCTTAATTTATTATAGCAATTTCTCCTGAGGAGTTAACGCAAAAATTAACAATTAATTTTCGGTAGGAAACGAAAACGGGGGGGGGGGGGGGGGGGCAAACTTTTCATGGATTTCGGGTTGTTGGGGTAAAAACTAAATTTTTATTAACAGATCTCATATCTCAGAATAAGGGACACATTTCACTGAAAGGGGTGATAAAACAATTTATTTTTAGGAGACAACTAATTGATTTTCTGGGGCACTAAAGGGGGTTGGAACAACTAACTATTCACATATTCAGGGTATAAGCCAAACAACCAAAAGAGTCACAAAAGATCATGTCATATATAAATTGCACAAAATCAAAACATGTCAAAAGTAAATCAGATCACAAAAATAAGTATCACAAAATCAGACAACAAAAGATAAATATTACAAAATCAGATCACAAACATTTTTGAAATTACAACATTTAATCTTGGGAAACCTCGTGGCCACGTGGTAAACCTAACCTCAAAACATAAGTGGGAGCTTTCTGGGAAAAAATTGAATCTTAGGGCTTTCTTGGCCAACTAAAATCACACAATACTTATCAATAGCTTTCTCGACCAACAAGATAAATTCTAGGGCTTTCTTGGCCAACTTAAATCACACAATACTTATCAAGAGCTTTCTCGGCCAACAAGGTAAATTCTATGGCTTTCTTGGCCAACTAGAATGCAAAAAATCAAAATGTAAAAGTTATCATAAAAGGAGGGTAGGCTGAGAGGTTTCACCAGATTAGACGAGAGAAAATCTTACCAGCTGATTCGCCGAGCACAGAGAATGACCTTTCCTTCCTGTGGTTACTTTGAACGACCTGGCTGGGACCCTCGGAGAAGCGGGAATGGATTTTCTCTCGCAAAGCACTGAGACTACTACTATGACAAGAGACGCGATAAGAGACAAGAGTCAAGAGGCACGATACAAGAGAGTGAGTACTGACTCGCTCGAAAATTTATAACCTTTCTTAACCTACGTCACATTCGTCTTGCTCCAGTCTGATTGGTCTAAACTCTGCCACTTCCGCAACGTCGGGTGGACAAAAGTAGAACTAAAGCTATGTCGTACTAAGTGAAGCGATACTGACATTTCTAATTTTAATATTCGAATTTCCGTTATTGTTAGCCTTAACCTAACAAATTTAAACCACTGTTTTTACTCTCCGAAAACGTCCTACGAGCATTTACTAACTAACGGGCTCATTTATAACAATTAAAAATCTTGCACCGTGATTATAAATTCGGTGTATTGATGATACGGGCCTGAGCTTTAGAGTTACAACGCGTATAGCTGGTGTGGTTTTCTCAATCGAATCGCCTCGAATGGAAATGAAATGGATGTCGTGTTGACCGAGGAATCCTGAAGATTTCTGGAACACTCCAGGTTTTGTAGAAAATCCAGGTGATTTCCAGTCCATATCTACAAGCGATTCCCAGTTGAGATTTTCAGATGTTAGGTTGGCAGCAGCGCCTTATGGTGGAATTGGCGAGAGAATTCAAATAGTAGAATAGAATAAAGGTTTTATTCGGAGTGGTGAGTTGGCTGAGTCTTTTCGGCGTCCCGATGATCCTCAACCTCCTGCGATGTTCCATGATGATGATGTTGACTCCGAGCAAGAATTTACATGTAGAAAGAATAACAATTTTGAAATGAATCAGCCATAAGAGATTAAATTATAAGCTAAATCGAAACGAATCATTGAGTATCGTGTAGCCTCAGTTGTGTACCAAACGTTCTAATTCATAATTTTATGAATTATCTTAAACTTAAATATTATCATAAAAAATGTCTTGTGAGTTGCAAATTGCAACATCACACCTTTTTCATATTGCATGTACAAACAACAGTCGCTTTTACTTTTACTATATCCTAAATTCCTAAAGTAGGTATCGAAACATTCATACGAAGCTCTCGGGCTTTCACGGAGACCGTGAAGCGCCTTTTCTAGCTTACACACTCTATCAGTACCACTGTTGTATACTACCGGTTGTTATATGTACACTTCGGATTTTACATTACCATTTAGGAAAGCGGTTTTCACATCCATTTGTAGAATCTTCCATTCAAATTGACAACAATAAGATAGCAATAATTTCAATGTCTGAATTTTCGCTACTGGAGAATACAAATCTTCAAGAGTTTCCGTTTGTTGAAATCCGCGTATAACTAATCTCTCTTTTTTTCGACCATCTGATTTATTTGTGAATACCCATTTCACGTCGAGTAATTGTTTATTACCTGGCTTGTCAACTAACTTCCACGTTTTATTTGTATCGAGACTGTTTCTTTCGCGATTTATTGCCTTTTTCCATAAATCATTATCAACGCTACTTAAAGCTTCATCGCATGTTAATGGACTATCAGCGCTAGCAACGTTAACATGAATATAGTTCGTGATAAATGCATTCTGCCCGCTTCTTTTAGGTTCTTCTCATTCGCAAGCTGACCTTCTAGTGAAATTCTCCGAAGCCGAATTCGAAACATCAGAACTATTGCTCAACTTTCTAATTGTCTTTTTCTTAGAATTTTCCATTTTCTTATTAGATGACTTACTTTCGTTTATTTTGCTGAATTAAATAAAATAGTCACTATCATCATCGCCTTTAAAGCCAACTAGATTTTATTCGTTTTCAACAATGTCAACATGTCACGAAATAGTACTTTTATTACCCATTAAAAACCTATAAGCAGCGTTCTCATAGCCTACCGTGTTCGCAATTGTTCTATTTCGTAAATACGCGGCTGCTATTGTTACTTATGGCTAAAACTTTCTATCTAAATTTGAGTCTTTCATTAACCATCTTGCTGTATCCATAATTCTTCTGTTATACCGCTCAGCAGTTCCAATTAATTTATGCACATACGGTGGGCATGTTTCCACAATAACCCCTTTTTCCGCAGCTCAATTTTTTATATCTTTTTGCAACACCCACCTCAAAAGTTAATGTTTTCATGCTTCTAAATTGTGCCTGAAGCACCTTATTTGAGCTGACAGTGTGCGAACAATTTTCACGCATGTGCAGTTCGAAGATGGCTTACTGTAGACACTGGTGAAGTAGCTGCACATGCGCACTCTCAAAATGAGGTACTTTAGACACTGGCATAGGTAACTTTGAACACTGGTGTTGGTATCTTCTTGAAATAAATTTAGATTTAACCAAAATTTCTTTACTCCACTCTATTCAATATAAAATTAGTATTTTTCTTTGCCTCCTAAAACAATTTTTTCGCACGGGCGTTGCAAAAAATAGCGTGTGATACACTTGCGCACAGGTCATTGCTAACTCTTGTGATTGCATCATTCGCCTGCGGCTCGAAGCACTCGTCTACGTTTTCGCACTCGCTCCGCTCGTGCGCTAGCCACCGGCTCGTGCTTCGAGCCTCTGGCTTATGCTGCAAAATTCACACTCGCACACACCTACTTTGCGCACTTGTATCATAAATAACTATTGTTAATGTATTCTCGCCCGTTGTACAGTTTTTATCGTGTAGACTAACGCGCATCTACTAAAATCGTCTATAAAGGTCAGAAAATATTTTGATCCGTCAAAACCAGCAGTACTGTGAGGCCGATTCAAATCAGTATGTACTAACTCTGAAATTTCATTTGCCCTTGACCTGTCATTTTTGAAACGTAAATTTTTATATTCCCTACACAAGTCTCCTTTCTCTCCAGATAGCTACCCATTTTATATAGGCGGTTGGCAAGATTACGATATCCGTGGCGACAAAGTTTTAGAGCGAATTCCTATAGGATTTTTGGCGATAAACACGAATCTGAAAGTTTTAAATCGATATCTCGAATAGTTTTCGAGATGTATCGATTTTTTAAGCTTTTTTCAAATGTATATATATGTAGGGGTGTTACCTTACATTATTTTTGTGAACAGTCACAGGTGTGCCTTCCCGCCCCCGCGAGGCGTTGGAAAAGGGGTAGGGGTGTTATCTTACATTATTTTTGTGACCTGTCACAGGTGTGCATTCCCGCCCCCACGAGACGTTGGAAAAGGGGTAGGGGTGTTATCGTACATTATTTCTGTGACTTGTCACAGGGGTGCCTTCCCGCCCCCACGAGGCGTTGGAGAAAGGGTCGGGGTGTTACCTTACATTATTTTTGTGACCTGTCACAGGTGTGCCTTCCCGCCCCCACGAGGCGTTGGAAAAGGGGTAGGGGTGTGACCTTTCCTTATTTGTGTGACGAATCATTGGGGTGCTTTCCCGTACCGCACTAGACATTGGAAAGGGATAGGGGTGACACCTGTATTATTCGATTATTCAATTCAACAGAAAAAATCGATATATCGAAAACTATTTCAGATATCGATTTAAAAATGTCAGATCCGTGTTAATCGCAAAAACTTCCATCGGAATCAATATTTAGAACTTATATTAATCAAAAATAAAAATCAATAGTTTCAACATAAAAAATCGATATATCGAAAACTATTCGAGATATCGATTTAACAATCATAGATCCGTGTTTTTCGCAAAAAATCTCATAGAAATCGATATTCAGAAAATATTTTAATCAAAAACAAGACAATAATTTTAACATAAAGAAATCGATATCTCGAAAAATATTCAAGATATCGATTTAAAAATTTCAGATTCGTGTTTCTCGCCAAAAATCCTATAGGAATCCACACAAAAACTTTGTCGCCACAGATATCGTAATCTCCCCAAGCGGTTTTCTTTGAATGCAATGGCGATCAAATTATTTAGACTATTGTAGATTTTTTAAGTTTTACCGACTGACACTACCTTATTTTCATTCGTTACTTTTGCAAAGCTGATCAAATTTTTATCAATTTCTTTTACATAATAAACGTTTGGCATTGTGATTTCCTTCCTCTGTCCATTCACAGTGGAGTATGTTAAGACTGTTCCTACTTTCGTACATTTTAATACTATACCATCACCAACTTTTACATTAATAGGATTCTTCAAAATGACTGATTCACTGAGAAAGGTTTCATTATTTATAATATGATCAGAGCTGCTATCGAAAATCCAATCTATTCTGAAATTTTCACAATTGTACGCGTTTACCTTATTTATGTCGTAGGCATTAGGTCTAATGCCCGGGCAATTGTCCTAATGCCGGCACGGAGATGAATCTACCTGCGTCGACCTTTCTTTCGTCTAATTCCCTGAATTCGAGGTGGCACTTAGTCCTCTGCATGCTCTCATGGCTTATTGCCAAAGTATAACCTGGGCAATAAGACGAATTTCATTTTAAATCAACAACTATTATACATTTATTTGAAATCAAAAAAATGCTATATCTACTCTCCCTAGGGATCGCGTGACCTTGTAGCTGGTGGGAGGGCTACCGTGGCTCATTGACCACAGATCTGGAATTGGTGAACCTGAGGGGCTATATCGCGAGGTGTGGCTACTCTGGGGAACTGACGGAGTCTGGTCGAGAGCTGAATGGTACCAGGGTTAACAAATCCTTTGACATCCCGGCCTGCCCTCCTCAGCAGAGGGGGACAGGCGGGGGTCTCAAAGGAGGTGCTTTAACGGGGACTTTGGGATACCAGGTCGAATCCCTTAGTATATAGACCCGCCCTCCACAAGCGGGGCTCTGTGGGGGGTGTTTCTTATTTCCCTAGCTTCTCGTGGGACAAAAAATGTTGCACAAAAAAAATAAATTGCAAAACACAAACAATGAGGGATCCGCTTCGGGTCCCTCTCCCAAACCACCGCCAAAAGTGAGAGGCTCCGTAAGGGACAACCCACCAGAGGCGGTGCGAAACAGTGATGATGGTGGAGACAAAAATGTCGAAGCCGTAGGAGTGCAACTAACGGAACTCTCCGTAAAGAAGAGGAACCGTTGTGGTGCACAATGGAAGAGAGGCCGTAATGCACGGCTCAAAAACAGCAGCCAAGGCTCCTCACGGGGGGCAGTGGCTGCGGGAAATTTACCCGGAACAACTCCTCAGGCTTATTCTATAGGCAAGAGGAAGAAGGGCTCCGGAGAAACTCCCCCAAACAGGGAGTTGAAACGGCAGAAGGGACAACAACACCCTGGTGCGGGTTGTCGTTGCGTCGGGTTATCCTGATAACTGTCTGACTCTTGAGGACGGACAGTTTGAGGGATGGAATCTCAAAAGGGATTGACGCGTTACCTCGCGAGGGACGCGCCCCCAGATCCAACGTCATCTTCCTTAGGTCGGGAGCCATCGTTGTAGAAGCCGCTGACATCTGGTCGCGAGACTGGATTGTCGAGAAAACCCCAACGTTCAGGGTAAAAGAAGGTCTGAACTTGGAAGTCAAGGGGACGGAGTGTCTGAAAAGGTACCGCAGAGCGACCGTACTGATTCCCGGTAACCCCGAGAGTCCAGCGACCATTCTGGGGCGCCTGAGTTTTCAGAACCCGTCCCTACTAACTGATTCGTGGAAGGTATATTCCGACGGGCAGGGATCCAGGCCGAAGGGGAGAGACTGGATTCTGGTTATTGGACTTCCTGAATCCTCGATCAGAGCCCTGGCGGCTCTAGATTATCGTCCCTATCTAGGGGCGAGTAGGGTTACCTTCCCAGAAGCGCCCGGAGATGCCCCGAAATAGCCTCTTAATGGCTGAGACGGGAATCTCCATTACGCAGATTAATTTGCACCACAGCAAAGGCGCCTCGGCGGTTCTAGCCAGACGCATGTCTGTGGTGCAGACAGGGCTCGCCCTAATCCAAGAACCCTGGTTATACAGGGAAAGGATTTGTGGCTTGTCAGGATGTGGCTCCATATACAAGGGGCCACACGAAAAAACGCCAAGGGCATGCATAGCCGTCAAGGGTATGGATGCGATCTTGGTGCCTAAATTCTGCTCCAGAGATCTCACCGTTATTAAGGTGAGACTCAGGGGCAGTAGCGGAGAAAGACTAGAGGTATTTATTGCCTCGGCTTATTTCCCTGGTGATGCCGGGGGACCTCCGCCTCCCAGAGAGGTGGAGGCTCTAATTCGGTATTGTCAGGAGAAAAAGATTCCTCTTCTGTTGGGCTGTGATGCTAACTCTCACCACACGGTGTGGGGAAGCACAAACATCAATGACAGAGGGAGAGATTTAATTGAATATATAGCAGGCACAGAGCTGGAGATTCTGAATCAGGGTGATACTCCGACATTCCAGACCAAAAACAGGAGTGAGGTTCTCGATTTGACTCTATGTTCAGGTGCACTGAGGAGCAGGGTAGTTGATTGAAGAGTCTCCGATGAGGAGTCTCTTTCGGATCACAAACACATAGTGTTCCGATTAACCCTAGGAAAACCGGTGGTTTCTAATATCAGAAACCCCAGAAATACACTCTGGGACTCATATAAAGAGGAACTCGAATGGAGGCTTGCGGAATTCCCCACAAGCTGTGGTACCATTGATGAGTTGGAGCACGCCGCGGATTTTCTGCGAAGGGCTCTGACAACATCATATGAGAACAATTGCCCCACAAGCACTATCAAGTCTAGGAAGGGAGCAGAATGGTGGAATACCCACCTGGAGAGACTCCGTAGAAAGACAAGAATGTTGTGCAATAGGGCGAATAGAACTAAATTGCCTTCGGACTGGGACATCTATAAGAGGGCCCAGTGCGAATACAATAAAAATATAAGGAAATATAAGCAGGAAGATTGGAGGGGCTTCTGCGAGGAATCAAAAAACATTCCGGAAACAGCGAAGCTCCACAAGATCCTAGCAAAAAATCCGGAAGCTCGCCTTGGGCTCATAAGGCTTGATAATGGGGAGTTGGCAGAGGATGAAGAAACAACGCTGAATCACCTGATGGAAGTTCACTTCCCGGGTTTTCAGCGAATCGGAACCGACCTAGAGGAGGAAGACCAGGGCCAGGGGGTGGAGAGGGCCGACTGGAGTTTCGCCGCTAAGGTCGCTGATTACAAAAATGTGGAATGGGCCGTAGGGTCCTTTTGCCCCTTTAAATCACCAGGGGCGGATGGCATTTATCCAGCGCTTTTACAAAAAGGCATGGATTTGGTCGTCCCTTCTCTGACGAAATTATTTAGGGCAAGTATAGCCCTTAAACACGTGCCATCGGCATGGAAGGATGGCAGAGTGGCCTTCATACCCAAACCTGGAAGGGAGGGTTACACTGCTGCCAAAGATTTCCGACCAATCAGCCTAACGTCCTTCATTCTGAAGACGCTAGAGAGGCTAGTCGAGAGATACATTAGGGATGAGGTGCTTTTGGCCTCCCCGCTGCATAGAGGGCAGCATGCTTTCCAGGCAGGCTGCTCGGTAGAAACTGCGCTTCATGCTGTTGTAGCAAAATTGGAGCAGCAGTTGGAACAAAAGGGGTACGCTGTGGGCGCTTTCTTGGATATGAAGGGTGCCTTCAGCAATACTCCTCCAGAAGTCATCTGTCGAGAGGCTCGGAGATGCGGCGTGCCGGTTCAACTAGTATGCTGGATAGGAAGTATGCTACGCCGAAGAAGACTCGAAACCAGATGGGGTGAAGGCCTAGTAAGGGGGATAGCTCCACGGGGGTGCCCACAGGGGGGTGTCCTGTCGCCCCTCCTGTGGTGCATTGTAGTGGACGGCCTCCTTCGAAGGCTAAATGAAGAAGGGTAGTATACCCAAGGATATGCGGACGACTTTGTAATCCTAGTTAGGGGGGCTCATCTGGAAACACTGATGGGTCTTTTAAGGTCGGCGCTGCGCATCGTAGAGCTCTGGTGCGATAGCACAGGGCTCTCGGTAAATCCGGAAAAGACCAACCTGGTCATTTTCACGAGGAATTATAAAGTTCCGAAAGCTGACGCTCCTGTATTTTGTGGTGGGAAGCTGACGTTTTCAGACTCGGTTAAATATCCAGGAGTAATCCTGGATAGCAAGCTGAGCTGGGCGAAGCACCTGGAGACCCAATGCAGGAAATTTGTCATGACTTTTTGGATGTGCAGGTGAGCCTTTGGGTTGACGTGGGGGTTAGGGCCTAAAATGCTTGCATGGCTCTACTCTGCTGTCTTATAACCCAGGCTCCTACATGCGGCCGTGGTCTGGTGGCCACGAGCGGAATATGAAACAATGCAGGACAGGCTGCGAAGATTACAAGCGCTAGCATTTAGGGGTTTGACTGGAGCTATGAGGACTGCGCCTACAGCGGCGATAGGATTCATGCTCTGTCAGGAACCCCTACATGTTGCGATAACTGCCAGAGCGGCTCATACGATGGGCCGCCTGACAAGAGCAAATAGATGGACACCGGGGACTCAACACACTAGACTCCCGAGTGATATCAGTACACTGCCGATTCTACAGATGAGGCAAGATAAAATAACAAAACGCTTCAACTTTGCCAGAGCTTTCCGCGTCTGTATCCCAAGTAGGGATCTGTGGAAAGAAAACGGTAACCCGCTCCTCCCGGGGGAAATCTGGTATACGGACGGCTCCAGGGGTGAGGGAGGGTCAGGAGCAGGAATTTATGACAGCAAGAGAGGGAAAGGGATAGGGATCACACTTGGGCGACATGCTACTGTCTTTCAAGCGGAGGTCCTGGCCGTCCTTCGCTGTGCTGAAATACTAATAGAGGAAAACGCTGCTGGCAGACAGATCACGATCTGTTCGGACAGCCAAGCGACACTAACTGCAATCGGGAAATCAGACATAACATCAGAACTGGTTTGGGAATGCAAAAAGGCATTAAACCAACTTGCAGAAAGAAACAAAGTTGCTCTTATATGGGTCCCTGGCCACACAGGGATCAAGGGAAACGAAAAGGCGGACCAGTTGGCAAAGTGCGGCGCAGCGGGCGAATTCGTAGGGCCGGAACTGGTACTGGGAATAGCGTCTTGTAGTGTCGGGATGGCTATTAAAAACTGGATCCGAACAGAACACAGGGAATACTGGGAACAAACCAAGGGTTGTCGTCAGGCGAAATCCATCCTGGGGTATTCCTATAGGATGGACAGAGCCAGGGAAATCCTGAGTTTACCCAAGAAAGACATAAGGACAGTGGTACGGACACTGACAGGGCACAATCACTTGAACTATCATATGCACAAAATGGGGTATAGCACCACGACAGAGTGCAGGAGGTGCGGCAGGGATGACGAAACATCCCTGCATGTATTATGCCAGTGCCCGGCATTAGCTAGGCTCAGGCAATAGACCCTCGGTGTCCATTTCATGGAAACAGAGGAAATCGAAACGCGATCGGTGGTCGACATACTAAGCTTCGTAAAGAGGTCTGGGGTCAACTACTGAGAGTGAAGAAGTAAGGGTGTGGCACAAGAGGCTTTATAGCTTGAGCGCCAGGGGAGTTCTCTAATGGATTGCCCGCCCGTATTAAACCTAAATGCTATATTTATTGGTCAATTTATTATAAAAATGAAAGAATTGTGGAAAATTGAGAAATATTTTTAAAATACATGATGAATCTTCAACCAAATGAACTGAATTTTTATATAATAGCTGAATTTTTAACCAACAAAAGAAAAGAATCCTCGACGAAAAATGTAATAGTTAATATTTCAACCAAAAGACAAACATAACCAACAAAGATCAAATTTCTACTAAAAGAGATAAAATAATGAAGAGTATAAATCTTCTATAAAAGAAAGACGAGTTTCATACAAAATACATGAATTTTCAAGCAATTGAATTTCCAACAAAAAGGTGAATTTTCAAGTCGAAAAGATGGTTTTTTGTAAGACAGTTGAATATATGTATACCATTAAGCCATTTCCCTTTCAGGGTAGGCGTGACACTACCCGATTCGGGTCGTGTTTGTAGGTGGATTGTTTCTTGTAGTAAATAACTACAAGTGTGGGCTCACCACACCCACGACGCTAACAGCACGCAGTAGTATTCTCGAACGGTCACCCGTCCAAGTACTAACCGCGCCCAATACTGCTTAACTTCAGTGATCTAACGAGAACTGGTGTTTCCAGCGTGGTATATGGCCGTTGGCATAATAATAATATAATAATATAATATTGGAATAATAACGAAAGTATATAACTTTTCAATAAAATAGTTGAATTTTCAATAAAATACCCAGGGAAGAAGAACTCATTGTAACGACGACTCCATGAATTGCGTATCTGTCATTTGCAGACTGAGATTTTTAAAGCTGAATTGGTTTGCGACTATGTGAATCGGTCAGTTTCTCTAATGGTTTTGAATCTATAATGTACTACAATGTCCATTTCAAGCAAAGTCATATTGAATCGGTTTACTTCTTTTTGAATGAGACCGATTTTTTTCAGGTTAGACTGCCATATTTCACATGATTTTTAAAATGTATAAATTATTGATAGATTGAGAAAAATTATACGCAAGGCTAATAGATTCCTTTTGCTATTTAGTTCTAGAGAATGTGAAGGCTTTTGTGGCTTATAAGTCCGTCAACAAAATAATAAAGAGTAAAATTCCTTTAAAAACCAATCGGCGGCAATCTGGAATTCCAGTGACAGATACGCTATTCAAACGACTTCGAAACCCATTCAAAGCAAGTGAATGGATTTTCGTTTCCTGGGTAACCTGGTAAATTGAACTTATTTCATTTTAAATCAATGAAGTAACATTTACTTTGAATCAGAAAAATGCTATATCTACTTTTCGGTGTATTCTAAAAATGTCGGAAGGAAAAAAGTGAGGAATCTTTTTAAAATGCATACAATTATTTTTATTCTACCATTTTTATAATACTCTGGCAACAAGCCGTGAGAGCATGCAGAGGACTAAGTGCCATCTTGAATTCAGGGAATTAGCCGAAAGAAGGGTCGCCGCAGGTAGATTCATCTCCGTACCGGCACTAGAACTATTTCCCGAGCATTAGACCTAATGCCGTATTTGCCCTAATGCCTACGACATTTATACGCTCATCGTAAAGCTTATTGCTCCGCTTTACCTCTGTGAGAAATGAACCATTTCCATAGTTGTCGCTCGTTGCATGTACGTTGCTTTCGTCGATATATGTTGTGGGACTCACCGCTAGGCGGATACCGCTTGCTTGCGCAAGTCTTCTCGCAAGCAAAGCGAGGGCTCGTGCCTTCAAATAAGGCGTCGAGTCCCTTCCCCCGCAGAGCGTCTGTGGCAGAGTCCGTCCACATTGCCATACGGATGAGTCCAGTAGCGGACCCGGGACGAAACGCAGTCATTCCTTTTTATGGGCTGAGCGGGCAACTATTTGCGTCTCACCGAGGCGTGGTTGCCCTGCACCTCTGCCTATCTTATATATATAACGCTAGTCGTTATAATTGGTGACCCCTGACGTGATCTCGTCCTCGAGGCTACAGGGTTCCTGCCCATACTAACCGGAGCCGGGCACCGCCCAGAGCAGCTGAAGGTGGACAGCTTGCTTTTCTCCACGACCTGCTTGCGCATGACCTCCCTGAGAGCCCTCGATGGCGGGAGATCTGAACATGCCTTTTGACTCCTATCCTTCCGTCCCACCTTTCCATTTGTCCCTGGTAGCATGTACGGTGGGGGGGGCGAGAGCCGTAGGGGGACTCACCGCTAGGCGGCTACCGCTTGCTTGCTGGTTCTAATCTCTCATCATTTGTGACAATGTTGCACATTGTTTTCTCAGTTTTTCCTTCGAACACCATGATTTTTGTTTTATATACGTTAATTTTGAGGCCTATGTTCTTCATGCTTGTATTAAACTTATTAAAATATCTTTTTTTTTTTAATCGAGAAAAAATAAAAAGTTTATTTAATTATCTTTATGAGCCTCATTTTTTCATATTTTTTTTATTGTATGCATTTTACCAGAGATTTTTGACTGAGAGCCCCAAAAATATTTACAGTCCTGGGCCCCGAATCACCTTCATCCGGCTCCGTTCTTTTGCAGTAACTGACTAACATAAGCAATCCCAGGCCGAGGTATATAAATAAATGTAATACGCATTAATAAATTTGATATAATAATCTTAAACATAATGTAGAAAAGTAGTAGTTAGTACTGGAAAAGTCGTCTGAAAGTAGTTTAGGAAGAAGAACGTGAAAATCTTAATAAACAAAAAAGTTGTTAATTTTTTCTTTGATAATTTGCAAAAATCATGAATTTCAACCTTCAAGCGCTTTATGTATCGAGCGCATTCCGAGAAACGGAAATTTTCAGAGGGAAAGTTCTTGCTTAAGATGTAAAGAAGTTTCTTTTTAAAGTTTGGGCTCAATCGGATTAATGGTTATTGAATAAATTGAAATGAAACTTGGTACTCTAGGGTTTTTGGGGTCGCTGACTACGAATCCGGAGTCAGATTTACGAAATCAGAATGGCGGATCCAACATGGTGGACGAGTTTTCAAAAACTTGAAACTTGATTTTCATGAAACTTGGCATCTGGGGGTTTTGGGGGTCGGTTAACACGAATCTGAAGTCTGATTTGCAAAATTCAAAATGGCGATTCTCGGCAACCTCCCAACATTCCTCAATTTTATTTTCTTCTACTTGATTTTCCCTTTCGTTTAAGTCATTATCATTTTCAATATCAGAGTCACAAAAGTTATCCATAGACTCAGTATCGCTTGGCATATGAGCCAACTCTACTTCCTCTCTATGACTTCAGTTTAATAGACTGATTTAAAGGAAAAATTAAGTTCAAATTTTCTAAAACATGCGCTAAAAACTTGTACTAAGTCAGTGTGAATGCTAGCTTGTCAATCCCTTCTTTTACCACCTTTGAAGGGTCGTCTCCTCGGCTGCCGGGCGGACGAAGCCGAATGACTCCAAAGGCCGCTCGAGTCTCGCGCTATTCACTAGTGGCGAAACGAGAAGAGAAGAATTCTTGGTGAAACGCTCGTAGAAGGGGAAAACCAGGAGGAAAGGAGAAGCTCGAGAACTTCGCGTTGGAAACCACTATACTAAACGCCAATTGACGCTGATTGATACAAATGAAAATGTTGGAATTGTGGAATAGAGCTGAGAAAAGTGATCCGCCATTTTGAATTTTGAAAATCTGACTTGATATTCGTGATCACTGACCCACAAAACCCCCAGATGCCAAGTTTCATGAAAATCGTTCAAGTTTTTGAAAAATCGTCCGCCATATTGGCTGATTCGTAATCAGCAACCTCACAAACCACCGAGTAGAATGTGTCATGGAAATATAACAACTTTTTAAGAAAACTTGTCCGCTATATTGGATGCGCCAATGTTGAACTGCAACACGTGCGTTACCGAGGTGGCTCGCGCATAGGGCGGCGTCAAGATTGCCACCTGCAATTTCAAACATTCATAATTGCTTAACCATTCATCCAATTGAGCTCAAACTTTCCAGAAAACTTCTTTAGATTTTAGTCAACAACTTTCTCACTGGAACTTGGCGCTTGCCTAAAACTCGCTTGATACACGAAACGCTTGCAGATGAAATTCATGATTTTCGCAAGGTCTGAGTAGAAAATAAACAACTTTTTGCCATAACTACCCGGTTTGTATCTGAAAAAATGAATCAAAAATTAAATATGATCAGACACAGAAGTTCGTTTCTGCCTAATTTCCAGGCGATGCCTATAATGAATTTTACAATGCTGTACACTAGGGTGGCTCAAAAACACTTTTTAAAAAAAAGGGCAACGATCCCTGATTCCTAAGACACACTGGACGCTGGTTTACGCTCTAACCATTCCTACCTGCTTTCTATCCGACAAACGGAACAAGAAATAAAATATTGTCGAAACCGAATTTAGTTTTTACCTCGTTTCCTCCTGGTTTCCCAAAAGGCATTTTACACTGGTGTACGCTCTAACCGGCCCAACTCGCTTTCAAGCCGAAAAACAGGACCAGAAATTAAATATTGTTAGATAAGTTAAGTTAGGGTAAGTTCGCTTCCGTTGGGTTTCTGCCTGATTCCTAAAACGCACTTGACACTGGTGTACGCTCTAACCGGTCATATTCAATTTCTATCCGACAAACGAAACCAGAAATTAAATATTGTTACAGACTGGCGTTCGTTTCTACCTGGTTTCTACCTGCACCTTAAAATGATTTTGAGGCTGGTTTACGCTCTAAACGGTGCCACCCGCTCTCTGTCCGACAAACGGAACCAGAAATTAAATATTGGCAATACCGAAGTTCTTTTCTACCCGGTTTCTACCCGATTCCTAACAGACATTTGACACTGGTGTACGCTCTAGCCGCCGCGGCGCTACTCGCTTTCTATCCGGCAAACGGAACCAGAAATTATGTATCGCCAAATTCCGAAGTTCTTTTCTACCCTGTTTCTACTCGATTCCTTAAAGGCATTTTAGACTAGTGTTCGCTCTAACCGGTCCTTCCCAGTTTCAATCCGACAAACAGAACCAGAAATTAAATATTGTCAAATACCGGGGTTCGTTTGTATCCGGGTTCTGTCCGAATCCTAAAACTTACTTCATGCTAGTGTGTGCTGGAAGTGGTCGCATTTGCTTCCAATCCGATGAATGGAATCAGAAATTCAATATTGTAAAATACTGAAGTTAGTTTCTACCAGGTTTCTAGTTGCTTCCTAAAAGGCTTTTGACACAGGTGTTTTTATTTCTTTTTTTTTCATAGAGGAGGTGAGAATGCACTTACGCACTGAGTGTGGGACTCGAACTAAATACGGTCATACCCACTAAACTCACCTCCCCTCCTTGCCAACCCACATTCCCGGAATCCGCTTTCGCTTTACTTCAGGAACATGGGTTATAGGCATACTACGCTGTGCTTCGGCGTCCCGCTATGTTGCCAACCTGGACTTTTTTTTCCCTCCTTTCCACCCATCCAAGATGCACGCGTCGTCCTCAGTGGTGTGGTGGTACCACAACCCGGGCTCGTCGGCCTTCGGCATCTTGGTTGGGTGTAATCAGCTATTTGCGTCGTTCATCCGGCTTCTTCACAGAGGCGGCCACCCTGAATGACGCGCACCGCATTGTACCTGGCAGATGGTCGGTCCGGGTTTTCTTTTCTTTAGCGGCGCAGAGGTAGCACTGCGGCGAACTTTCGCACGCCCCAGCCCTATGGCCCTCTTTGCCGCACCTCCAGCAGGCCTGAGTCCTATCTGGACCCCTGCGTCCCGCCGCCATATGGCCAAAGCCCAGGCAGCGGTAACACCTAACGGACTCCGTCTTCTTCCGCACGCGACAGGACACTCACCCCACTTTGAGGTGTCCCGTGCGGAGAAGTCTTGCCGGCAGCTCCTCTTCCATCTCGACAAAGGCCTTCAGATTACCTCTGAAGGCCTTTTTCGTCAAGCTCACCTTGATTTCTCTAGCTGCAGCTTCTCCGAAGTGGTTTCAGACTGCAGCCTCGATCTCTGCTTCGACCGTGATCGAGTCGAGGTCCAGGACCTCGACTTCGATGCAGGGAACGAGCTCACACACGTTTCCCCCATTTCCTACAGCCTCCTTGATGGCCAGGGACAGCTTTGAAGTGCCATCCGCAGCCGGCCCTACCTCCACAAGAACCTCTGCTCTTCGGGTCTGCCTGAAACCCCTGATTTTTACACCAAGGGTGTCCCGGCTTCACCTTTTGCTTGAGGTTCCTGAGGACCTCCGCATAGCTCGAACCCTCGGCCGGTCTTATCAGGACCGCCTCGGGTTGGGCTCTCTTCTGCTTCTCCTTCTTTTTCTTCGGCTACCCGAGTTCCACCTGATGCCTGAGACTCACTTGGCCCTGGTGTACGCTCTAACTAGTCCTATTCGGTTTTTATCCGACAAACGGAACCAGCAATTAAGTATTGTCAAAGGCCAAAGTTTGTTTCTACTCTGTTTCTACCCGCTTTCTAAAGACACTCGTTTACGCTCTAACTAGTCCTAACGGCTTTCTATCCGACAAACGGAACTAGAAATTGAATATAGTTAAATACCGAATTTACTTTTTCCCTGTTTACTACCCAATTCCTTAAAGTCATTGAAGACTGGTGTACGCTCTAGGCAGTTCTACATAATGATTATGGAAAAGTATTTTACAAACCATATTATCCGTTCTGAGAATAATGGACGTTGCTGCAGAATTTAATTAACGCAGCCGAATAATTCTAAAGAAATGGGCTTCAAGAAAATAGTTTTGCAAATTATAATTGTATGCGATGGTGAACGAATTATTATATGTTTTATGCAATATAGTTTATAAAGTTATAACTTGAAAAATTATCAATCTACTTTTTTCGACATTCCATCGACAGTCTTTTAAAACTAGAAATGCGTCGAACGTTGCTCGTAGCAATTGAACATGACGCAGTTTGGCCGATGTGTCTCTTACGTTTTTTACCTAGTGGGCCGAGAAAATAATTTATAACTATAAAACTTGCTTTGAACATCAGGAATTATTCGACATTTTATTAAAAATCACACTTGAGAGACATTTTTTCACTGTTTGCTTTCTTGTATTTTGTTTTATTCAATTTGATATATTTATTTCTGTTTCATATTATAACTTTCATTTGTCAGACGGATAATTCGCTACTGAAATAGGTAGAACATGTCTTTATATATAATATCAGGGTGGCCGCTAAACCAAGAAACGACAGTGAATTTATTTTTTGACCGGAAATTTTACGAATTAAAAAAAAAACCTATCCAAATTTGATTTCAACCGGTTTTTAAATGATAATTTAAATTGCTACCTTTTTCAATGTCAATGTAATTCTATATAGAATGGGTAATTCAAAAATCTTTCACACCAAAAATTTTCCATTTCAGATTTCAATTTTTAAGCGTACATTTTAATTCAAACAATTTCAAAATGCAGTTTTCAAAACTTAATCAATTAAAAACTAGAAGCGTTTCAAATCGAAGGTTTTGGATAACAAATATCTTTAGTTGATTAACTGTGGAAATAAATGAATAATTGAATTTTAAAACTGAACTGTACTTTCAGGATTGAAAGTTAATAATAACTGATTTTACAAGACGATTTGAAATCAGTTCGCAATTCTATAATTTTCAGATTTCAGCATTAAAAATCAAACTTTTTCAATTGGAAAGTCTTATTAGTTAAGCAAATGTAAACGCTCAATTGAAACTTTCTGAACTATTTTCAATATTAAAATAACTTCAAAATAATATATTCATAATTGAAGGATTTTATTAAATTTCAAATATTATTTCAGTCTAAAATGTTTTATCTTTAAACCATTCAATTTGAAAATTTTAAATTAAGAAATAGAACAATTATTTAATACTCAGAAATATCTGACGTTTCATTTAAAATCAGAAATTATAAATCAAATATTCAAAAGTAAAAACAAAATAACTAAATTTAGAACGTTACATTTTTTATTGTTCAGTTTGAAAAAAATTTGATTTGTAAGTCTAATTGTTGAATTTTAAGTCGTAAAACGTATAATTTCATGCTGTTGCGGTACACATTTAATATGCCCGCATAACTTCAACAAAAAGCTCAAAAAACAGGTGTGTAGATATTTTCCGCTGGCTGTGTATGTAATAATAATAATTTACACTTTCATCTGAATTACTGTTGAAAAGTTATGGGCATATTGACTGTATACCACAACATTATAAAATTATACGTTCTGACGGTTACTTGAAACCGTAAATCGTAATATACGAATAATTACACAAGTCGACAGTTACACAGTCGATAAGTAACTTTTAAAGATTTCAATTGATTTTATGAACAACAGATGTTAGCACTTTGATCAGCCCGATAGCAAATTGCATTTTATTTGAGAAGGGCACAGTCGTGAGTGCCCACTTGTCTAGCACAGCTGTAACAACCGCCCTTGTGTACTACTAAGTTAGAAAATGGCATCAGGACAGTGTAAACAGGATGTTGATCCATTCTGTTTTATTTGCGGTGAATTTATTAAAGCAAGAAGCAAAAAATTTGCTTTGGCAACAAATTTGAAGCTTTGCGAAGCTTATGAAGCCTATTTCAACCACACGGAAAAAATAAGTCTTGGACCATTTCCTAGATTAGTGCTAGACTTCTGGACGGGCCATCATTTTTATGAAGTCTCGTATACTTTCTATTACGTGGTCATACATTTTCGTGGAAAAATAAATAAGTGTCATGGAAGTCTTCAAGCGCAGTCAAGAAACAACAGGTTTGCGGAATTCTTATAAGACAGTTTGCAAAAAAAAAAATGTATACAGTCATGAAGTGGCTATAAAATAACTTCTCATTTGCAAAGACTTGAATTGAATAAGTGCTTGATTTACAAACTAAGAACTCTAATTCAAGTCAGGAAAACAGTCCATGACTGTCTGCGAGAATTTTCAGAGGCGCGCACAGTGGGGCTCAGAGACAATTTCACTTTGGCATGAGTGAAGTAGACACTGGATGATGATTCAGTGCTCCCGAAACTCTCATCTTTATTCACTGCGCGTGCGTCAAGTCGACAACTAAATTGGTTACCACTGGCTTGTTTATTTAAAATGAATAAATGTGCAAATAAATTATGTACAACAAAAAGTAATTGTAAAACGCATAAAGATATTAAGATATTATTTGTAAAAAAAATTGTACAACAGGTTGCATAAAGGATTTAAATCTCCAAGATTTAGATGAGGTAAAAAATGTTATTCACTTGCTACCTTATTCTGTTAGATATCAAATTCATTTAACAAAGTTGTACGATTGTTTCTTAAATGAACATTTACAGGCTTCACCATTTTTATTGGTATTAATTATTCCTACGTCTTTCTCAATCTTCGCGATATTACTTATAATACACTTATTTCTATTCGAAATAAATTAGAAGATGGTTATTATTACGTTGCAAGAAACTGGATGTAGGCAGATTTCATTTTCAAGTTCGTATTTCTGTATATATGATTTTTATAGAAATATTGAAATAAAATATAAGCATGTGTCCGATAATAGAATAAAATGTGTTTGTTTTTCATTACAAAAACATTTAAATAATAGCCATCTTCTTATTTATAATTTTAATGAATGACAAAACTACTCGGTGGGCTCCTGTCACCACTACGCAGCGCGTCCTCAGGTTGCGGATAGAGGAACGGCCCGTTAGGCTGAACAGCCCCTCAGGTTAGCTGCGAATACAAGAATAAGCAGCCGCGGTCAGCCGATAGGAACCAGTTGTGGGTGTGGTGAGCCCAGCCTAAGATGTTGGCCTAGCCCTGCCTAGTACTGGTAGAAAACACGATGACCATGGCTTGGGAGGACCCACCAATTCACGTTCGTACGCAATGGGTGGGTCCTGGCAGGCCGAGGTGCAGCGTGTATATACCTAGAAACACTACCCGAACCAAAACTAAAAATCTTGTAAGGGAAAAATCCTGCTGTTTATTGGACACCGCAGCGATGACACTGCTCGCAAGGGATGTGTGGAATGATTCGCCTGTATAGGACCAAAGGGGTACTGATGCCAGTAGGCACCCTGCCTTGCGGGGGACGTTAGGATACGAGGATGAAACTGTAATGTGTCTGACGACAAGTTGACATGGTCCTTGTCAGAGCCGGAAAGCCAGAAGCCGGAAAAAAACCGGAAAAATACTTAGACCTAGGGAGGTATGGGGGTTATCACTCCTGGGACAGTGGACTCACCTACGATCGGAATAGGATCCTAATGTGCGGATTATCTTGAAACTACCATGGCTAACTTGCAAAAACAAAAAACTACTGTTAAAGATCTAAGGGTGGGAACTCTAAACGCGCGTAGCCTAAGTACTGGCGGATTTAGCGAACTCATTAAGATAGCAAATGATTACAATACTGACTTAATAGCACTCCAAGAAACATGCTGGCCGGGCGATTTCGCGTCAATTTCTAAAGATAACTATACTTTTCACTTTGGGGGAGCTAAAGGGCGTACACTGGGGACCGGTTTTCTTATTAATGAACGAATTTCGCAAGCGGTTATCGACATGCAATTCATTAACGATCGGTTATCATACATTGTACTGAAGGGTATTTTCAGCAAACAGGTATTAATCAATGTGCACTGCCCCACAGAGGACAAAGACGAAGACACAAAAGATCTCTTTTACGAAACAATCGAGCAGGTTTTTGAAAAGTTCTCAACTTTTGACGCAAAAATAGTATTGGGAGATTTCAACGCGAAAATTGGAAAAGAACCGATGTATAGGCCTACAATAGGATCAGAAAGTTTGCATGAGGTCAGTAATGATAATGGAACTAGAGTAATAAACTTTGCAGCTTCAAAGAACCTCGTTGTCAAAAGCACATATTTCAAGCATAAAAATATACATAAGGCCACCTGGAGATCACCAGATGGTAACACTCACAATCAGATTGATCACGTTCTAATTGACAGAAGACGTCATACAAACATTCTCGATATAAGATCGTATAGGGGAGCGGATTTAAATTCAGACCATTTTCTCGTGATAGTAAAAATAAGATCTAGGCTAGCGATAACTAAGAAAACAAGCCGCATAGAGCCAACAGTTCGTTTCAATATAGATAAGTTCAAAACAGCAACAGAAACATAAAATTATCAAGTTGAGATTTCTAATAGCTTTGACGCTCTCGAAGAACAGAGAGACGATAACAATAATTGCGAGGAGGATCCGGAAACCCTGTGGAGCAATATAAAAAAGGCGGTAAAGACAGCCGCGAAACTTACGATAGGTTTAAAGAAAGTAACAAAAAGCAAACCATGGTTTGACGAAGAGTGCAAACTCGGATCTGAAAAACGTCGGAAGGCCAGACTAATTAGTTTACAAAATAAGTGCGATCATACACATAAGAAGTATCTCGAGATTAGTAAAAGTAAAATTAGGCTCTATAGATCCAAGAAAAGGGAGTGGGAAAAGAATAAAATAATAGCAATAGAAACGCATAATAAACAGAATAACCCGCGCGAGATGTACAGGGGGATCAATTTTATAAGGAAAGGCTTTCAAAGTAGAACGGAAGGGAATGAGGGACGAAAATGGCAATCTAGTAGCCGATGCGACAGAGAGACTGAATTTATGGAAAGACTATTTCGATAAACTATTAAATGTACGCGAAGCCCCCGTTGAAGGTAATCTCGGCGAAATCCGCACTGCTGATCTATTAATTGATGATCCTGCTGATATATAAATAGAAATGGCTATGAAGAAGTTGAAAAATAACAAAGCCGCGGCCATCGACGACCTACTGTCAGAACTGATAAAAAATGGAGGCCCTTGCCTCACAAAACAAATTATTAAATTAATACGCACAGTTTGGAAAACAGAACGCATGCCGGAAGAATGGAATACCTCTATCGTTATTCCCATCTTTAAAAAAGGCGATAAAACTGACTGTAATAATTATCGGGGAATTTCACTTGTACCTTCGGGCTACAAGATCCTGTCTAATGTTATCCTAAGTAGACTGACTCCTTTTGCCGAGGAAATCATTGGAGATTACCAGTGTGGATTCCGCCGAAACCGATCTACAAGCGACCAAATGTTTACAATTAGGCAACTGCTAGAAAAAAATGGGAACTTAAAGAAGTAGTTCATCAGCTATTCCTCGATTTCAAAAAAGCTTGCGACTCTATTATACGCGCACGAATGTACTGGATCCTAGAGTTCTTGGGCGTACCAAGAAAATTGGTTAGACTTATCGAAATTTGCTTAAGCGGCAGTAGGGGTAGAATACGCGTAAACGGTAGTTTATCTGAAGAGTTTTCGATCCGCGATGGCCTAAAACAGGGCGATGCACTTTCGTGCATCCTTTTTAACTTAGTTTTAGAATACGTGGTTAGGCAAGTGCAGGCGAATTGGACCGGTGCTACCCTCAATGGGATAATACAAATTCTTGGATATGCGGATGATCTCGACTTACTAGGGGATGATAAAGAAACGGTAGCTAAAAATGCAGAAATCTTGATCACAAAAGCCAAAGATATTGGCTTGGAAGTTAGCGAATCGAAGACAAAATATATGACCGTCGTCAGATCCGAAGAAAGTAATCAAGACGGGGATATTATGGCCGAAAATATGAAATTCGAAAGGGCTAGCGAGTTTAAATACCTCGGGTCAATTATAACTAGCGAAAATAAGATTAAAACGGAAATCAACGCGCGGCTGCACGCTGGAAATGGGTGCTATTATGCAGCAAACACACTATTAAAATCGCGATTGCTATCTAGAAACATCAAATTAAGAATCTACAAAACAATAATAATGCCGGTCGTCATGTACGGGTGCGAAACGTGGGCGCTGACGAAAGGAGAGGAGAAGACGTTTAGAGTTTTTGAGAATAAAGTACTTAGAAAAATCTATGGTCCAAAAAGGGACGAAGAGACCGGCGAATGGAGAAAACTGCATAATGATGAGCTGCATTCTCTCTACGGGTCAGCAAATATTAATAGAGTAATGAAAGCGCGTAAACTAAGATGGGCGGGGCATGTAGCAAGAATGGGAAATGAAAGAACAGTGGCGCAAGTTCTAAGAGGGAGACCGATTGGTAAGAGACCCTTAGGCAGACCGAGAAACAGATGGGAGAAAAATGTAAGGGATGATTTAAAAGAACTAGGACATGATTACTTAAACTGGATGGAGGATGCACAGGATAGAGATGTGTGGCGGTCTCGGGTTAGTGAGGCAATGAACTTTCGAGTTCGAACTGCTAATCTATAATAATAATAATAATAATGAATAACAAAAAGTTGCTTAGAAGCTAATCGAGTAAACACTAATACTTCTTGGAAGTTCATTCTTTTAGAAAAAAAATGCTTAGTAGAATCAAATATCTGGGTTTGTTCTTTCAAAAAGATACACAACCATTATTTAAACAATTTCCTTACTTATTTAACAAAATTTATTATTCTGATATAGAATCTAAAATAACTTTCGTGGATTGTTGTTGAAATTCTTATTTCTCATCAAAAATTTCATTCAAAATAACCATTTTTCAATAACAATCTATAAAAAGTATTTTCGAATCTATCTCAATATTTCTTTCATCTTTTAAGAGTGTTCAAATCCCAGTGGAGGTAGAGAGATTTTTTCCAAAACTCAAAAAATTAATTATCAATATTCAATGAATATTGATTTTAGATCAAGTAGACAAAAAGCATTAAAGTCATATAAAATTAATATTTCACTGGTCAAGAACTTCAACATCAAAATTAATAAAATCCCTCTCATGTTGGAATGATAATACAAGTATAGAATGACGTCGACATTCAGCTTGTAAGAGTTTTGAAGAAAATCTTCTCGTGTCTCTGTAGCTTAATTGGTAAAAGCATCAGACCGGAAATCTGAAAGATCTGGTGTTCAAATCCCAGTGGAGGTAGAGAGATTTTTTTCAAAACTCAAAAAATTAATTATCAATATTCAATGAATATTGATTTTAGACCAAGTAGACAAAAAATATTAACATCATATAAAATTATTATTTCACTGGTCAACAACCTTAACATCAAAATTAATTTAACCAATTTAATGTTTAACATCAAAATCTTAAAATTCTAGAATTGGAAACTGACTGAATCGTCTTGTCAAATCAGTTATTATTAACTTTTTGATCCTGAAGTATAGTTCAGTTTTAAAAATCATTAATTCATTTATATTCACAGAGGATCAACTAAAAATATTTTTTAGCCAAAATCTTCGACTTCAAACGCTTCTAATTTTGAATTGATAAAGATTTTAAAACTGCATGTTTAAATTCTTCTAATTAAAATGTACGCTTAAAAATTAAAATCTAAAACGGAAAATTTTTGAAGTGAGAGACTTTCTAATTACGCATTCTAAACAGAATCATATTGAAATTGAAAAACATAACAATTTAACTAATTATTTTTAAAATGGTTGAAATAAAATTTGGATAGATTTTTTCCAAATTTGTAAGATTCCCTGTCAAAAAATAAATACACTGTAACATTAACCGTTTCACTTTCACACAAGAAAACCATTATAGATCTGCCATCTTGAGTTTTTCAAATCCGAGCTCAAATTCAGCTTCAATCAAATCAAAAACTTTAAGACGCCATACTTTGTATCAATCGGATAAAATAATTGTGCTTGCTTTTTTGTCCTTCTTTGCTAGTTTTTCATTATGAAACTGAAGTAGTTAATGTGCCATAACTCGGGGAAAAAGAATAGATTTGGGATGATTTAAAGTGGAAATGAAAGGTAAAAAGAAAAACCAGATGATGACGTAAGGAGTCTTAAGAACAAAAACCGTTGTTTGTGTCATATTGTTTGAAATATGACTGAAAATTTGCCATTTTTCACTTTTGGGTTAGGATACCTCGAAATCTTGACGTACAGGAAAATTTTTGATAACGGGTTTGTTTTTAGAACAGAAAAATCTTTCTGGGTCGTCTGTCTATCGTATTTGAATACAGTACAGTAGTTATTCGCTATGAGCAAATTAATAGCGGCTGGCGTGGGGCAGCGAAGAAAGAAGTTATTGTCACTTTGAAATTAATGAAATGAAGATACTAAATTACAAAGGTGAAACACATCCGATATTTTAAAGGGCAAGTCGAGATTCTACTAATTTATTTAAATTATAATTCGGCTCAATCCCATTAAACCAGGATCCGAGTTCCAATCTGCGAGTCAATTCATACACGGCAAATGTGAGAAATATAAAAAATATTGAGTTAGTCTTGTAATCTCAGTCCAGATGTAGGCTCCGGAAGCTACGACCACAACTATTCACGAAAATATCGATCCTGACTCAACTAGAAGTTATATGTCATCCGACTCGTCACTTTCTACCAAACCATAAGACCATCGAGTCGGGAAAATCATGTTACTATAATTCAGAATGAAAAAACACTGGCCACTATAAATGGATCTCTTATTGCTTCACCTCAAGATAAGCCGAAAGAGGCACAAGCACAAGACACTGTTCGAGGATCATTTATTCAAGTTGAGAATACTTTAAGTTAGAAGAAGCATTAAGACTTAGAATGTACGGATCGGAACTGGAACCGATAATCAATATCGTCGAACTTGGTCTCAAAAAGAGGTCAAAAGTGCCAGGAATACGCCTGTAGAATACCTCTGTGACTTTGACAACAGCGCCATCTGACATGCGAACTATTGGATACCTCGAAGTTATTTGGACGAAGTTTGTGACCAGAAGCAGTGAATAACAATTCAGTTTAATAAAAAATGTTAATCTTCGGTTTGAAATTAATTCTTTACTATAAGATTTTTCGCTAATATTGAATTGAAATTCTAATTTCTTCCCAATATTTCCAACTTGGTGGTGCTGTCGTAGCTACCCAACAGGCGTATGAAAGTCGGAATAGAACTGGTAAGAGAAAGCTCGATACCGCCAAGTCAAGCCGAGCGAGCCACCACTACAACAACAATACCGCTTCACGCCTGCGGTCGCAAGGTCTCAAGCGACAGACAATAAGAAAAGTGACCGCGCGGAACAATATCGTCAGGGACAAGCCTTTAAATAATCACAAACCTTAATAGGAATAGTAAACATTTCTCAATTTTGAACGTAATTTACAAACAATAACTGAACGCTAAAAGATATATAAAAATACAATAAGCCATATGCTTTTTACGATTAAAATGACGAATCCAACATTCACGTTAGGAAATAATAATTTTAGTATTTTGTGAATAGCAGTAAAAAATAAATGACGTCTAAAGAAGGCCGAAAATCATAACATAGCATCGAACTTTCGAAATTTGTGGCGAAGAGACGTTATTCCGCTTATTTCGACCAGCGACTGGCCAGCAGTGTCTTGAGGTTCAGGTTTGAGTGCACTATCGCTAAAAGAGAGCTATGTTATTATGCTGTCACTTATTATCACTTCAGCTAAACAGCACTTATTCGCTTCACCAGCGCTTCCCCTATTTTCCAAGATTAATCGCAAGAATAATCAGTTTCAAGAGTAATATTTTTGTTGAACACATTTTGCAATTGTTTCAATTATTTGTAATCCTTTACTTCTAGGTTTTCATGGGAAAGGTGAAGAAAATCCTAGTTTTTACGGATCATTTGAACCGTGTCGCATCTTACGAACTATTTTTTCGTTTCAGAAGTTATACCCTTTAATAATTGTTGAAACAATCTTTTTCAGCAAATTATCAATAGTTAGTTATTCATATCTGGGATTCATGAATCAGTTAATTGATGTTTAATATTTTAACATCGATGCCTTTTTTGAAAAATACGTTTGAAAAATTACTATAATATATGACGTAGAAAATGTTCAAAATTTTATTCATGCTGAAAAATTATGCTGAATTTGTCGCAAAACAAGTTTATAAGACCAAGAAAAATGGTTCAAACCATACATGCTCGACTCGGAGAAATTCCCTTCGGGAACACATGTTCCACGTCCACAACTCTTTTTCCTAGAGAGCCGGAGTGGGGGTAATCGCTTGCAAGGATCTCCTCTCTGTAGCGTACACTGCACCGTAGATACGAAATATCTGTTGGGGTGTTTGGGGGCGGCTGACTTCTTAACATGAGATTTTCATAGTAACTAAAGTCTTAGTTATTTGATTGCAGTATGTTTACGTTTATTTTCAATGAATGCCATTGAAAAGAGAAGTTCGCAAAGTGTTTCTTTATTGTACATTATTATAGTTTTTAATACCACAGTTTTCGTTGGCTGGTACTTTTTTAAGTCTAACAATATATCAACATTATGCAATGGTATAAGGATAGTAATTATATATATATATATATATATATACCGGGATACCGGGCGACATCTCAGAGTATCAGCCTTATCCTTGCACGCGGGGCTCTACAAGGATTGACAAACCCTTTCCCTAGCTGCTCGTGGGAACAACAATGAAACCAACAAACCACCAAAATGTTGTAGATGCGGTTCAAAACGATCGAACGCGCAGAACACCCGACAATGGATCGGCAAACAATGCCGATCATCCTAGAGTTCGGTGTGCTGAAAATAATTTAGATGGAAACACGACGACGAACCGGCGAAACGCCCACATTCAGTGGACGGATCAACTTAAGAATGACGTGCTATACTGCTACGATGCCAGTATTATCCCTGTTCGCGGAGGCTTTATGGCGCGTATGCATACTCTGCGGTGCCAGAAACACCCAGAGCTTCAATACGTTTCGCATCAGTCTTTGCGAAATCAAGCCGACTACCTCCGGAAAAATGGATATGTACGCGGAGCGCTTCCTCAACCGCTGCTTGAACAAGCTGCAGACGAAGATGAAACTACATTAAGACCAACCGCAGAAAGCAGGCACCTTCTGGAAGATGATCGCAATTTCAGTACAAGGAGGAACATCAACATGCAAGTTCCTCTTAAGCCCCAAGATCTGGCTGAAAAGGATGCCTCCTTTCGTGGAGATATCTCGCAAGAGTCCGACCTCTGGACCATCAATTGCTCAGTTTATGGTGCTGCGAGAGCTTTGGCTGATTCAAATCGAAGGCTGAAACCGACGATGGATCAGAAGACCAGAAGACGCTTGCATCAACTGAACAAGAAAATTGGATGGGGAAGACAGAATGCGTCCCGTGTTCAATGTGTGATTGACTACATAACATCTGGTAGACCGTTCACGGAAAGGGTTCGAAAGTTCGCCCAAGAACTAAGGACCTTGAATCACACACTGAAAAAGTCAAAGCTGCTGACAATAAAGCACCATATTGTTGACAAAATACGGCTGTTATCTGACGCAAGGAGGAGGATACAGAAGAGGGAGAGATGGAACAGGGAGAATCAACAGTTTCTTGCTGACACATCGCGCCTCTTCAGTGATCCTCCTGTTTTTGTAAAAAATCCACCCAAGCCCAAGGAGGTAGAAACTTTTTGGAGATAGGTGTACAAGATCCCGAAAACACTAGAGTTGAAAGAAGATACTGACAATATCATCCGCTTCAAAGAGTTTTTCGACAGCCTCATAAAATCTGAGGAGTGCCCATCAGTCACTGCCGAAGAGGTGAAAAAAGCACTTAGAGGCACGAAGAACTTTTCCGGTGCTGGACCAGATGGACCAGATCCACTTTTGGTGGAAGAAGTTTACTTCTATACACCAACATTTGGCCCGCATATTCACCTCATATTTAAAGTCGGAGACGCCTATTCCGCAGTGGCTGGTATTAGGACGCACTATACTCCTACCGAAAAAAGGCAACTTGTCCAGACCAGAGAATTACAGGCCAATAACTTGTTTAAACACACTGTATAAGATCTTTACAGCTGTCCTGAACAACAGGATCGTTTGACGAATTGAGCCTGTATGGCGAGAGATGTACGAACAACGAGGCTCGAAAAAAGGTGTAGCAGGCTGTCGAGAGAACCTGCTGATTGACAGGTGTGTCTGTAAAGACGCTGCCGCCCATCAGCGCTTCCTGTCAATGGCCTGGATTGACTACCGAAAAGCTTTCGATTCAACCTCTCATAGACTTATCATCTGCCTGTTGGAAAGCTTGAAGGTATATCCACACATAAAGAGATGCATAGAGAGACTGATGCCTCTTTGGAAAACTAGATTTACCATCTCATCTAGGAATCATCGTCTGACGACGAACAAGGTCACCTTCCAGAGGGGCGTCTTTCAAGGGGACAGTATGAGCCCTTTGCTTTTTTGCATCACACTTCTGCCTCTATCTCTCGCACTACGAAATTCTCCTGGATACCTCTTTGGCGACACTAATCAGCGTGAGCATAAGGTAACTCATGTATTTTATATGGATGACCTGAAGATCTATGCCGCTGGTAAAAGCAAACTTCAAACTGCTATAAATATCGTCAAGAACTATACAGGAGAGATTGGGATGGACTTTGGTTTGGACAAGTGTGCCAAAATTCATTTGAAGAAAGGAAAGATTACTGGCGTTCCCAAGGACCCTGAGCTTGTAGATATAAGTGTTATTAGACATCTTAACACTGGAGAGACCTATACATACCTGGGCGTGCCTCAAAGCCGCATTCAGGACGTAACATCAGTGAAGGAGTCTCTCCGAAGCAGATACAAGCATCTTCTTAGAAAGATTTGGTCTTCCAATCTGTCAGTGTTGAACAAGGTATCTGCGACTAACATGCTTGCCGTCCCGGTTCTACTCTACTCGTTTGGGGTGGTTCAATGGACGAAGAACGAGCTTAAGGCCCTTGATGTCACTACGCGTAAGATCATGCATATGCATAAAAGCTTGCATATCAATTCGTCAGTTCCGCGATTATACATTTCACTCCGTCAAGGCGGACGCGGACTTCTGAATCTCCAATGTCTTCATAACCGAATTGTTTTAAGTACAGCTTACATAGTTGCGAATGGCAGAGATCCTCTCCTAAAGATGGTCAGAAACCACGAGATGATTGGCGAAGGAGCGTTCCTTTACAAAGCCGCGGAGCAAGCTGCCGAGGCCCTTGGCCTGAATTTCAACATCAGAAGTGAGGAAAGTGCATTACTCCATCTAGATGCTTCACGTCTAAAAGTCGAAGTAAAGCAAGCAGAGGTTAGCAAATTTCACCAAAAGCTACTCGACAAGCATATGCACGGAAACTTTCACAGAAATGTAGAAAAACAGTCCTTGTCAAAGGAGCAAACTTTTGCTTTCCTCAAATCATCAGGGCTCAATTCAGGTACAGAGGGCTTCATTTTCGCATGCCAGGACGGTGTAATCTCCACCTTAGCATACCGCGCCCGCATTTTATATAGAGTCAATTGTCCGAAACGAGAAGTGCCAGATTTTCTGGAACTCCGATTTTCGGGCAGCAGTCTCCGTTGCGCACTTGAGGCCTGACATTGTTCTCCAAGACTTCGAGAAACGAACGATATTCGTGATCGAATTCTCGGCTCCGTCCGAATACAACATCACTGCAAAGGAGAAAGAAAAAGAGGAGAGGTATAAAGACCTTAAGAGAGAGCTGCAACGACTGTACCGAAAATATTCGGTACGAGTAATTGTCCTTGTGATAGGTGCTCTCGGAGGTGCTAAATTATCACTGTTTCGTAACCTTAAAGCCATACCCGCGTGCCAAAAATATGCCAAGGCACTTCCGAGATGGATGCAGAAAGCTGTCATCCTTGGGTCGCTTCGTGTCCTCAAGACACACGAGGGTTCCGCCGGCCTGTCGTTGTGATTTCGTCGTGCCCTGTGACCACCCATCTCACGGATGTGAGACGTGGCCATAGGTGTATTTTACCGCGGTTCTACTGGGGGCTGTTGACATTTTCTTTTTAGATGGCAGTTGCTCTGAGTGGTACCCTGCGGTGGTTGTTT
>CAKNXH010060530.1:28976-56128 GCA_932178445.1 Andricus quercusramuli | reverse complement strand
CTGTCTGTCTGTCTGTCTGTCTGTCTGTCTGTCTGTCTGTCTGTCTGTCTGTCTGTCTGTAGGCACGATAACTTTCGAAAAAATAATCAGATTGGGTTGTGCTTTGGCACACTTTTTTAGGGCCTAAAAAGAAAGAACAAGTTCGTTAACCAGCTATTTCGGATGAAAATTCAAAAAGTGAGCACATTTTGAAAATTTTTGAGAACACTTTTTTTGAAGATTTGGAAATTCTATGGACGGTTATTAGTAGTAAGCAAAAAGAGGAAAAAAATATCCTAATGACTTTTTCAGATAAAAAAAAAATTACCAGAGTTATAGCATTTTCAAAATTCCAAAAAACAAACGAAAATGAACATTTTAAGCCGAAAAACGCACGTTATGAAAAAAAAGTCAAGAGAAGAAAAACGTTGATTTTTGAACACTTTACAATATTTTCATAAAAACTTTTTGAATTTTTCAAAAAATAAAAAATTTAAATTCTGATCGCACAACAAAATAATGAGAAATCAAAAATTCCATTTTTCTGTGAAACTATGCAAGATACGACAAAAGATGACTGGACCAAAATTATGCACCTAAAAAAGATCTACAAATTTGTTATAATTCACTTTTTAATATGACGCGTAGTTTTTGTTTTATTCATAAAAAACAGCATTGAAAATAGAAAAAATAAATTTTTAGACGAATAACACAAGCTACGAAAAACATGACGGACACAACATTTGTTCATTCAAAGAAGAGGTACAAATTTGTTATCCATCATGTTTCGATAGGATGCGTAGTTTTTATTTTATTCGTGAAAATAACATTGACAGTAAAAGAAATCAAATTTTTGGAAAACTTTGGAAAAATCAATTTTCGTTGTAAGAATATATTCAAAATGAAAAAAATAACTTTTTTGAAAAACGGAAAATCTAAAATAACATTTTAACTAACAAAATTTGTCGCCTAATTTATATAATTATTCTTGATTTGAAATCAAATACAAATCGCGAAGCGCGACGCCCAAATCGCGCGCCGTAAGTGCGCTCAAACTTTTTTGTTTCTATTATACGGTGCACAGAACCGAGTGTGGAACGCAAGGTTCAAATGAATTTGAAATCAAATATCGAGCGCGAAGCGCGAGTATCTGGATGAGAATGTGTTCCTTAAGGTCGATAGAACCTTGAGTAAATAAATTTCCTTTTCAGTCTAAAATAAAAACAAATTTAAGAATCACTTCATATGTAGAGGTTTTGATAATTTTCTAATATTTGGAAATAAACTTTTTCTTTTCATCGAAGTCGAACACGAAGTTCAAAGATCTAGAGGAATTGAGCGTAAAGCGCGATGTAAATACGCCCGAGCGCGTAGCGCGAGGTGAATACATAATCGAGCGCGAAGCGCGAGATAAATATATGATCGAGCGCGAAGCGCGAGATCCAACAGTCGCGCGCCCTAGGCGCGCTCAAACTTGCGAGCGAAGCGAGCTGCGCGCGAAGCGAGCTGCGCGCGAAGCGCGCGATGAGAATGTGCCCGCGAAGCGGGCAGATTTTTTTTTATTAGACAGATACGAAAATGTACGCCGAAGTGAAGGAAGTTCCTTCTTCATTTTAAAGCAAATACAAATTTAATAATTTTTATTTGAAGAACATTGAACATAAAATATTGTCATTGCGAACCGCGACAACCAAATGGCGCGCCGTGATCGCGATCAAACTTTTGAGTTTACATTAAACGATGAACAGAAACGAGCGTGGCGCAAGACTTACATGATTTGTAAACGAAATATCGAGCGCGAAGCGCGAGTGTCTTGATGAGAATGTATTGCTTAAGGTCGATAGAACCTTAAGTAAATTAGTTCCTCTTTCTATGTAAAGTTAACATAATTAAACCAAACGCAGGTCATAACGATGAAGTTAACTAAGAGAGCATTAGCCCGCCAAGCGCGCAATAGTAAGCACATTAAGTGCGAAAACCAAGATGAACCGAGCTTAAAGCGTCAGGCAAATGTGTCCGAGCGCGTAGCGCGAGGTGAATATATTATCGAGCGCGAAGCGCGAGATAAACATATCATCGAGCGCGAAGCGCGAGATACAACAGGTGCGCGCCCTAGGCGCGCTCAAACTAGCGAGCGAAGCGAGCCGCGCGCGAAGCGCGCGATGAGAATGTGCCCGCGAAGCGGGCAGATTTTTTTTAGTTGGAAAGATAATTAAATCTTCTTTAAATTATTTTTACACAACTTTCATGTGGGACGTACAGGGGATGAGATATTGTGCAAAAAGGAAAAGATTGAAAGTTTTTTTCACTGAAAAATCACTATAAGAGTTCATAACTTTTGAACTATTCAAGCTAGAACATTCTTTTTTTTTAAATTATTCGGAAATTTTTTGACTTACTTCTTGGTTTTTAGAATTTTCACAAAAAATGGGCCAGAATTGTTGAATTTTGAAAACACTAATGTCTTCCACATATTTTTCAAAATCTAAAAGGGATCGGAAAGTCAATCAATATTGGTCACACAGAAACTTATTTTGGGCGCAAAATTGAAGGTTTTTAGTACAGAAAACTTTACTTAACCCTGGTTCCTTTCGAAAAAAATCACATAAGTTGATAAAAAAACAACAAATATCGAGTTATTTTAAAAGGGGGCCTAACGATTTTTTTCATATTCTGTAAAAATACTCAGGAAGCATACTGAAAACATAACTTCTTTGGCACAAACTTTAGCCTGCTCATTTAAGTGAAACTTGGTTCTGAGGAGGCGTGTACGGTGCAGTGTACGTCACATAATAGAGATTCTCGCACGCGTCTACCACCCCTCTCGCTCTCTAGGAGAAGGAGTGGTGGATGCGGAACATATATTCCCGAAGGGAATTTCCCCGAGTTGGGCATGTCTGGTTTGAATGATTAGGATGTAATAATTTCTGAAACGGCACTGGGTTTCCAATGCTGTTTCAGGGACTGTTTGTGCTGATTTGAGCACCCAATTGGCACTTAGAGTCATGCGATGGTCGTATAATGATTCTATTGTATCCGTCACGTACCGAGCAGACTCTCTTTTAATTAATGAATTTTCTGATTATACATATTCTATAACCATGAATCATATGTGACCGTCAGCGAAGAAAGGGATCTAATGCGGAAGAAATCGATTTTCATATTTTTACGCCAATCGATAAATTCCGAGTTACTCTTTCATTTCCAATAATCAGCCATTTTTTAGGTTAATAAATTTTCTTATTATTAAGGTACAAACATAGGCATGGTAACCGTACGCGGAGACCAAACGAGAGGCCTACGAAATCCAGCGCCACCACTTACCACACAGTTGTACGCGGCGTGTCTAATTATCTAATTTTAAAGTTGAAACGGAATTTAAACTCCGAGAGTTCCAGATTACTCAGCTTCTTGAATAATAGTTTCCCGATTTTGTGCTCCACGAAATGAAAGTACCGCATTTCGGTGCTAGTCGAATTCGAAGGTCCAGGTTATTCTGCTACGTGATTAATAGATTCCCGATTTTTTTTTTCTCTTTGAAATAGAAGTACTAGATTTCACTTTCTATTCGAGTTCGAAGTTCAAACATTATTCTGCTACACGAGTAATAGATCAATTATTTTTTCGCTCCTCGAAAATAATGTGTCGGATCTTCATGCTGCTCGAATAATAGATTCCAAAGGTTGATGATGCTCAAAACTGAAATACTAGATTGCTTAGCTACTTGAATTCGAAGTTCTAGATTATTCTGCTACTTGAACTATATCCGATTTTTTTGCGCCTTAAAATAAAAGTATTGATCCGTTTGCTACTCTAGTTCCCAGTTATAGATTATTCTGCTACACGAATGATAGATTTCATTTTTTTCCTCCTCGAAAATAAAGAACTAGACTTTTATGCTACATGAATTCGAAGTTCTAGATTATTCTGCTATCCGAACAATACATTTCCGAATTTTTTGCTCCTCGGAAATGAAGTGTCGGATTTTTTGCTACTTGATATCCAAGTTCTAGATTATTATGCTACCAATTATTAGATTGCCGATTTTTTTGCTCCTCGAAATTAAAGTACTCGATTTTTTCGCTGCTCAAATTTGAAGTAATAGATTATTCTGCAATCCGAAAATTACATTCCCGAATTTTTTGTTCCTCGGAAATAAAGTGTGGGATTTTTTGCTACCTTATTTCCAAGCTCTAAATTATTTTGCTATCGATCATTAAATTCCCGATTTTTTTTGCTCCTCGAAATTGAAGTACTCGATATTTGTCTGCTCAAATTTGATGTAATAGATTATTCTTCTATTCGAACAATACATTCTCGAATTTTTTGCTCCTCGGAAATAAAGTGTGGGATTTTTTGCTACTTGATTTCCAAGTTCTATATTATTTTTCTATCGATTATTAGATTCCCGATTTTTTGTGCGCCTCGAAATTAAAGTACTCGATTTTTTTCGTACTCGAATTTGAATTTATAGACTATTCTGCCACACGAATAAAAGATGCCCAATTTTTCGGCTCTTTGAAATTGAAGTACTGGATTTTTTGGCTATTTGAATTCGAAGTTCTAGATTATTCTGCTTCACGAATAATGGGCTGCTGATTTTTCTGTTCCTCAAAAATGAAGGATCCGATGTTTTTACTACTCAAATAATAGATTCCCGACTTTGCTGCTTCTCAAAATTAGAGTACTGAATTTTTTGCTACTGGTATTCGAATTCATAGATTATTCTGCCACATGAATAATAGTATCCCGATTTTTTTGCTTCACGGAATTGAAGTACCGGATTTTTTCGCTACTCGAATTCGAAGTCCCACATTATTCTGCTGCTCGATTAATATATTCCTACACGGAAAAAGTTAGTTGTTGAAATTTTGAATGACTGAGTCAACCACTCTAGGATAGGGTTAAACGTATGTCATAAATTGGAAGAATCGTCTTACAAACTTCGATTGATAAATGTTTAAAAAGTAGAAAGAGTTGTCGAAAGCACAAAATAATTTCAATGAAAATGTGAAGACCAGAGGAGTAGAGTTCTTGAAACACTGATACACTAATGCTTCGAAGCCAGTCAATGAAACTTTCGATGACTCCTAACGAGTTTTTAGAAAACAGTATAGAAAATTTAAAAAAATGTATATTTCCCGGTTATATTTACTACATTGTTATTCACATAGACTCACGCTTAAGTTATATTTATTTTTACAGGTACACACGAACCTATGAAAAATCGAAAGAAATTTTGCGGCGGGATTCGAACTACCTAACGCCTATCGAACGCAACTTATCCCTAACCACTAGAACCCACGACTAACTTAACACATTGAATATTTTGCACAAATGTCAGTGTAAAGTCACATTTAAATCCGCGCTCATTTGTTCATTGCCGGTGACCGCGACTCCATTAAGACTCATACATATACCACTTCACCTGAGCATCCAATGTGACTGTACATTGTGAATATATAGATATGTAGAAGACAGTCAACGAATTCTTCGACAACTTATAAATCAGTTATTCGTTTCTGTGCTACAGTTATTGTATTCCAAATCGTTTGGAATCTGGAGGACTTTTTATGAACGATTGAATGTTTGCCTTGAACTTTGTCAAAATCTGCTGAATAAAAATTCGAAAACTGATGTTCCTAGATTGTCTTCCAATAATTAGATGACTTTTTTCACTTTTTCGATGAAGTCTGCGGTTCTTTAATCAAAATTATCCGAGATTCTAACAAAAAAGTGGCCTATCCTAGAATGGTTGACTAGTCAAGTGAAGTTTCGACAACTTCTTTGTTCCGTGTAATGTTTCCAAAGGATTTTAATGTTTGCAAAGGATTTTTCAAACATCACACTATGTCCCGACCTCTGTACGAATCTATATGGATGTTAAGAATATGTGATCTATATGGAACTCCAAACAGAAATTCTACTAGGTTCTATATGGCGATTTCATACAGGATTTTTCAGACATCTCGCTATGTCCCAACCTCTGTACCGATCTATGTGGATGTTAACAATATGTAATGCATATGGGATTCTAAACAGAAATTCTCCTAGGTTCTATACGTATATTTTTAACAGGATTTTCCAAACATCGCGTTATGTCCCGACCTCTATACTGTTCAATATGGATGTTACGAATATGTGATCTATAAAGAAATCCAAATAGAAATTCTACTAGGTTCTATATAGTGATTTCTTACAGGATTTTTCAGACATTTCTCTATGTCCCGACCTCTGTACGGGTCTATGTGGATGTTACCCATATGTAATTCATATGGAATTCGAAACAGAAATTCTACTAGGTTCTGTAAGTATATTTCGAACAGGATTTTTCAAACATCGCGCTATGTCCCGACCTCTATACTGTTCTATATGGATGTTACGAATATGTGATCTATATGGAACTTCAAACAGAAATTCTACTAGGTTCTATATGGTGATTTGTTACAGGATTTTCCAAACATCGCGTTATGTCCCGACCTCTATACTGTTCTATATGAATATTACGAATATGTGATCCATATGGAATTCCAAACAGAAATTCTACTAGTTTCTATATGGTGACTTCTTACATGATTTTCAGACATATTGCTATGTCCGACCTTTGTACGGATCTATGTGGATGTTACCAATATGTCATTCATATGGAATTCTAAACAGAAATTCTCCTAGGTTCTATACTTATATTTTGAATAGGATTTTCCAAACATTGCATTATGTCCTGACCTCTATACTATTCTATATGAATATTACGAGTATGTGATCTATATGGAATTCCAAACAGAAATTCTACTAGGTTCTCTATGGTTATTTCTTACATGATTTTCAGACATATCGCTATGTCTGACCTTTTCGAGGATCTATGTGGATGTTACCAATATGTGATTCATATGGAATTCCAAACAGAAATTCTACTAGGTTCTGTAAGTATATTTCGAACAGGATTTTTCAAACATCGCGCTATGTCCCGACCTCTATACTGTTCTATATGGATGTTACGAATATATGATCTACATGGAATTCCGAACAGAAATTCTACTAGGTTCTATATGGTGATTTCTTACAGGATTTTTCAGACATCTCGCTATGTCCCGTTCTCTGTATGGATCTACGTGGATATTACCAATATGTAATTCATATGGAATCCCAAACAGAAATTCTACTAGGTTCTATATGATGCTTTCTTACGTCTCTTTAGACTAGATGGAGTTCGAAATTTATTGATTAAGAATGTTTAATTTCTGAAAAAAATCTGTCTCGTTCCCTCCAGTGGGAATCGAACCTCACGTCATTCCGATTGCCCGTCGGGTGCTCCAACGCGTGCAGAAATTTTTATGGGGTTCCGGTGGGGTTCTCGCCAGTTTGCCCTCGTTCTAGTGTGGTCCTGGTATGGAAAACTGACAAGGACCCTAGAAGGTGCGTCACGCTCGCACTTGCGAACGCCTCATGTAGGGAAAACTCGTCAGGCCCTTGTTTGGTTTTCTCAGATTTACCCTAGGTTAATTTTTCTTTCCCCCAATTTCGAATTGAAATTAAATCTTCATTTTCGAAAAGCACTCTGTTGGTACAGACCTAGTACTGGCTGAACCAATAATGCAAACAAAGCTAGGTACTGATCTGCAGTACTGGGCCAGCACTAAAGTTCATTACTGGGCCAGTACTGCAGATTATGAGCACCCACTACTGCTATACTCTAACGATATGACAAAAAAGTATTCAAAAAATAAATACTAATTCATTGCGAGTATTTCGACTTTGAATATTAATGGTCCTGTGTGCTAAACTTACAAGTTGAAACTCTATGAAAAAGTCATCGTCATAAGCTACAGCTCAAAATGTTAAAACACCAAATTTTGAACTCTTTTTTTCTAATCAAATATTTGTTATTATACGACGATATGTGGATGTGAAATATATGAACTGTCAGCAGGAATATGAATAAAATAATTTTTAAATGAATAATTGAAAACGATTACAATTTTTCTTCGTGTGATATTTCGTTTTTGGCAATTTAGACTATTTTACAACGTTCTATAATGGCAGAAAATGTAATTTTTTATGAACATTTAAAATTTTCAACGACGGAACCTAGAAATTTGATCGTGAACTTTGACAATTCTTTAATAACATATTTTCTTAAACTTTCTTGTGAGGTTTGGTTCTTAGGTGTTTTATACCATTTCACAATGTTTAAGATTGGCATAAAATATAATTTTTTCTGAATATTTACAATTTTACATGAAGATGGAACTTATAATTTTTTTCTCAATTTTCTTCATTTTTTCGATGATAATAATACAGATTCCTTCTAATTTAACTTGTGTTAAAAACATAACTCCTTGCTATGAAAAGCTTATATCTGAAAAAAGTATCTGCCTTCGATCTCTCTAGTAGCTCAGCGGTTAAGGGCCCTGGAAATCGAGTGTAAATCGTAGAAATCGTATTCAGGCCAAACGGCGGAGCAATTTTGTCTGATTTTTTGTATAAATCATCTAAAGGGTATAAAGACTCTCGGTACAGAGCGTTTTTCTCGAAAAAAAATCTGTTTTTCATGTAACAATGAAAAGAAGAAAAATTACTTTTTGTGGTACAGTGTTCTACTATTAAGCAAAGCAGGGAGTGGGTAAAGCAGTTATAGTGCTAAGAATTCTTTTGCGCAACCCTAGCGGAGGAAAGAAAAGCTACGACCTGTTATAACTCAAGTCTGCAGGTAATGAAGCGACCACTATGCCTCACATTGATTCATTCAGGGCCGAACACACAGTATACGAAAACTAGGGGCCCCTACCCAAATGAGTGGGTAAATTCCGAAAAGGTAGGTTGGGTGTAGATTTTTGGTTGTGGATAATATCATGACATGCATGTTTGAAATAAAATAAAACTAAACAAAGTAATATCACAAGTAAATGTACAAAAAGCGGTTTGCAATATTCAGGCCGAATCAATGTAACGGTACAATTTTCGGCAAACTTACTCCGAAAGTAGCACTTTTTGTACATTGAATGACAATATACAAGCTCTCTGCATATAAACGGGCAGATTATATAAACATGCAAGATATTTATAACATGTGTCGCCCAATTTCCTACGAAAATACCTTATTGATTTCGCATTAGACACAAACTTTGCATGTTTGCACAAAACTCAGAGGCTGTCTGCAATAACCGGATATAGAAGTCAATCGGTTAGTATGTATTTGGACCCTGAGAGCTTCTAAAAAATATTTCTAGTTGTAATGTTCCAACCATATATTTAAATTTTAAATTTTATTGCGCTTCTTCGTTTCCTCACGAGAAAAACTTATAGCACGTGTACTTTTTGTAACAAAAAGGAAATTCTGCTACTTTCAACTACAAAATGGCCTCCTTTCAGCTAATTTGACTGTACGATATGTACGCACTTGTACGTGATTTTCGTTTTCTTTTCAAATGTTTATGAAAATTTTATAAAATCTTTGAAATATTTGTGAAATCTTTCGTATGCGTTTGAAATAATTTAAATATAGGAAATCGTGTGAGATCTTTGCAATGTTTTGAAATCTTCGAAATGTGGTGGACTGTAACCTTTTTGACATCTTTTTAATTTTTGTATTCTTCTATAATCATTACGAAATGTTTATGAAATTTTAGAAATATTTTGTACATCTTTCGGAAATCTGTGGTATTCATTGGAAATTGCTGAAATTCTCATGAAGTTTCTCATTTAAAAATTTGACATCGAGAAAAAAGAATCTTTCTGTCGACAAATGTAATTCCTAACTGAAAAGACTGGCATTGAAAAAAAAACTAATTTTTATGCCGACAAATGCCCGCATAATACATTTGTTTTAAAAATCATACGATTAATCAAAAAATTACGAATTGTGCTGAAATTATCATAAAATTCCTACTCTCTAAATAGTGCTAAATTGCTAGTGAAATTTCACTAGCAATTAGTGAAATTTCACTAATTCAATTAGAGAGAAGTCGGCCACTCACGATTAGTAGAAAACTACTAATTTGATTAGTGGAAATTGTCCACTTGTGAAATTAGTGAAATTCCACTAAGCAATTAGTATTCCCTGTTTTGCAGTGTGTACTAATTGAAGAGTGAAAAGTCACTAATTATACAGTAAAAATGCACTAATTGTTCAGTGAAGAAATTAATTTTTTCAAAATAAATATAAATTGAAAGGAGATTATAAAACAACACGCAGTAGTATTCCCGAATGGTCACCCATCCAAGTACTAACCGCGCCCAACACTGCTTAACTTCAGTGATCTAACGAGAACTGGTTTGCTTTTGCTTTTAAATTTGTTTATTCAGTTGCCCATATTTACACATTTTTACATAATTTTCATAATAAACAATGAATGATATTTCAGAAACGTATACTACTAAAGACTCACTGGCATACACACAGCACTCGAAGTCACGTACAATTACTTATGCTTTCATATTAGCATATTGATTTTTATATCAAACTTATTTTTAATTATTTATTCAGATATTGATTCACATAGTAGTCAATTTATCATGTACATTTTTGTCCATTTTTGGTCAGAAAAGTGGCGTATAAAACTGACCACACTTGAGTAGTTTTTAGTAACATTTATATAATATGAAATATAAAAGATAAAAATATGAAAGAAATTAACAAAGCTACAACTAAACAAAAAAAACTCAGGAAAACTTAATACTAGGAAGAAAAGAAGATCGCTTAATGCTGGTTTTTCCTAACACTATGAGTATTGGTCATGAAAAATATTATCTAGTTAAATAGAGATTATCAAATTACATGTATTTAGTATTTTATATGTTTAGCCTAGTTTACAGTGCATAAGTCTATATATGAATTATAGGATCATCAAAGATTAGCTATTCATCTAGCCAAAAATATTTTTTTTTTTTAGCCTATGTTTGTCTTTTTTTTCTTTGTTTGTTCTGCATGTTGTAAACCTCCATGCTTCGTGGGGAATTTTTGTGTCTAGGTTTTTTTCGTATAGAATAGCTTTTTGTCTTTGTCCTCTGTGGTAGTGGTAAATGATCGGCGCGTCATGTTTGTCTTGTATGTATCCGTTTTTGTCCAGATACATAAATGCTTCTGGTGGAATGTGATTAGTTTTTATTATTTTTTCGTAATATGCATCGTTCGGGTAATAAATTCCGAAAATGAGACTGTTATTTGTTACTTTACGAGTACTGGCGAAATAATTTCTCGTTATTTTCAATATTTGTGAATCTATTTTGTTAATATTGGCTAAATTGTAAATTTTTTCATTTGATGTATACTTTTTGTATTCGGACTCTACTGATCTATGTTTTCCTAGGCAGACTCTCAGGCATTTTCTTTCAAATACTCTAAATTTTTCCATTATACTTGGACTGACGTTATACCAGATTGGGCAAGCATATGTTAAAATTGGTCTGACTAATAGCGTATACCATCTTACCTTGATTTTGGGATTTAACTGTTTATTAAAAACTAACCGTTTGAGTTTTGAGAAAGATTTTTGTGCTTTTTCGAGTTGAATGTCCGCATTTTGATTGAAATTCAAATATTGGTCTAAATTAGTCCCTAAGTATTTCACTAATGTCTTGTTAGGAACAGGCTCTCCCCCATTCTTATTTTCTTTTATTTGGAAAGTTTTCCAATTCCTCTTCACGTCCCTATTTGCTGAACTAAGCGGTGGTCGGAAAAAGATTGTTTCGCATTTTTGAACATTTAATTTTAGTTTCCAAGTGTAAAGATAATATTGGACATTTTCAAATAAATCTTGAAGTTCCTCTTGTATTTCTGATGCTTTCTTACCAATTATGTAAATTATTATATCATCAGCAAACGCGGGTGCTTTTTTGTGAGCTTCTATATTGAGACCATACATTCTTAATAATACGTAAACAAATATGTTAAAAAGGATAGGAGAGAGTACTGCTCCTTGATGAAGACCGTTGAGTACTTTAAAAACTTGATCAATAGTTATATCGCCATCCGTGATTTTGAAACTTTTCCCTGTTATCATTTCTTCAATAATTTTGATAAGGTGCTTGGGGAATTTTAGTTTTAATAGTTTATAAATGAGGCCATCAATCCATACTGTGTCAAAAGCTTTCTCTGGGTCTATCAAACAAGCTCCTACATATTTGTTATTGTTAATTGCCCTGCAGACGTCCGACGTTAATTTATTTATTGCATGGATTGTTGAATGCTTATGCCGAAATCCAAACTGAAATTCCGGTATAACTTCTTTCTCTTCGCATACATGCAACAGAGAGTCTTTTACTACAACTTCAAAAACTTTACTTATATTCGGCAATAGACTTATAGGTCGGAAGTCTGCTGGGTTGGTGCTATTAATTCCTTTTTTAGGTATAGGAGTTATTTTTGATTTTTTCCATTCTTCCGGGAAGAAACTATTGTTTAACATGTTATTAAATAAGATACAATAGTGGTGCACTATTGTAGGTGTAATATGTTTTAGTGCAATATTTGGAATGCCATCAATGCCTGAAGATTTTTTATTATTCAACTTTCTAAATATTTTGTTTAGTGTTATGTTTGAAGTGAAGAAGTTCGGGATTGTTCCTTGTAATGTAAATGAATCGGACCTCAAATTATCACTGAAGGTGACTACTGTAGTGTTGTATTCTTTATCGTTTTCTATCGTTTTGGTCTGTGGATTTTCATAATTAAAGGCGTTTGATAGCATTCCATAGAATTTTTACTTTTGATTTTAGGCACTGTATTGTTTATAGCAATCGTTATTGCCGTATTTATATCTCGCAGATACATCTCAATTTCTTCATTGGGTAAATTTCTATTATTTGGAATATCCGAGATATATTCCTTTTCTAGGCACTTTGCAAATTTTTCCCAATTAGTTTTTTTATAATTAAGTTTGTGCACATTTTCCATTTTTTCTAATAAAAAATCCATATCATTTGTATAGCAAATTCGCATTTGGATCGCATTATGATCGCTGTCATAATCTAAGGTTTCTAGTTTGTCTGTATTCTCAAATATTGCGACCTGCAGTCTATCATCAGCTAAGCATAGATCCAAATACGAATCTCCTCTAGGGAAAGAAGGGAGGCTTGAGCTATATAGTCTTACTTCATACGTGACTCTATTGTCGTCTATGCAGTTTCTTAAATAAGTACCTCTAGGATTATTTAGTGAATTTAGCCAGGTAGTATGTTTCGCGTTTAGGTCCCCGGCAAGTACAAAGTAATTGTTAGGTTCATCCAGCTTAAGGACTTCGAATAATTGGTTTATTTCTGTATTAAAACTTAATCTTTCTCCATATGCTGCATACGCTGCAATAATATAGAGTTGTTGGTTATTTTGCAGTTTGATGCTGATAACTACCGCTTCTAAATTTTTGAATTTCTCGACTTCAGATACTATTATTTGTTTGAATTTGAATTCTTTTTTTATTAATAATGCAACTCCACCTCCCTGTACTGCATTTGGCCTATCTCTTCGGATAATGTTGTAATTTTTAAATTCAATTCTATGTTTTGGGTTCAATTTGGTTTCGCATAATGCTGCTATGTCAGGGTCATTATTTTTTAGGAAACTTAAAAGACTACCTAGTCTCTGGTTTTGTATAATTGAATTTACGTTAACAGAGACCAATTTTAACTTCTTTATTTTTATATTTTGTGTATTTGAATCATTATTGTCCATCATTGTCGATGCCTAGGAAGTCTTTCATCATTTGGAATAATTTCTGTATGTTCTCACTATTTTTGTCTATTAAGCGCGTTATTTGTGTCAAGTCTGTCGTTTGTCCTGTGGGTTGTAAATTTTGTTTCGTTACTTTTTTTGTCAAGTTTGCATTGTACTGTGTTTGCGTTGTACGAGGGGTTTGAGTATTTTGTTGCTTATCATTTCCTACCGCATTGGAGAAATACAAGCCTTTTTGGACATAGTTATTTATCATGCGCTCTTTGATGATCCTATTTTCTTTCACGGCGTGAATTTTCTTCCTTATCTGCTCTCTAAATTGTACTTGTTTTGGACATCCTCTGTAGGAGGCCGGGTGACCAAAACTCTGACACGTTACGCAATACAGTTGGCTTCTATCATCTACTGTTTCAATCGGAGGCAATTTACATTTTCCCTGCTCATATGATTCTCGTTGCATTTCACGCACCTATACTCTAATCGACAATTTGAAGCTACGTGGCCAAATCTTTGGCATTTCTTACATTGAACAGTCTCTGTCCTTTTCAGTTTTTCCCACCAGACTGTCTGATAATTTAAATATTTAATACTGTGCAGTTTGGTTGATTGACTGTCTGCTGATATTTGGATTAAGTAAATGGGTAATGTTTTGTTTTCTTTCTTTGATTTAACTGTTGCGAATCTACTGGCGCTTAAAAATGTCAGTTTGTCTACGTTTCGGTTTTTCAGTTCGTCAAGTAATTCGTCTGTGTTTTCGTTATTATCAAGTACTTTTAAGAGAAAGGATTGGGGCTTTTCCTCTTTAAGAGTGTAAGAGTAAAATTTAGCCTCCGTAGCCTCAAGTTGCTGCTTTGCTTGTTTAAAGTCTTTTACGTTTTCCGTGTACAAGTTATGCTTACTATTGTTAATGCGCTTAATGTGAAATTTGCCCTCATCTAGAGATTCTTTGATTAGGCTCACCGTTGATCCCTGGTTCGCCCCAAATATGACGATGGGAGGTGGCCTTCCTGTCTTCCTACTAGTTGACCCACCAGATTGCTGGTCCCCCGTGTTTACTGCTTGCTCCTTCTCAGCGGTGTCTTTAAGCTCATCACCTGCCGAGGCTGTTGAATTTTTCCCTGATCCTCCTGCTTTCACAACTGCTGTTCGTGAGTCACTCGTTGTTTTTACCTGAGTACACGGTTTCTGCTCCAGTCTCTGTCTTTTGGATTTACTTCCTTCCTCTATTTCCATTGTGGAGTCTCGTTCAGTTTGCATCTTTTCTAGGTTTTGAATCCTTTCCATTTGTTCGTGGATCGTTTTCAATAGGTGGTCTATAGTTTTCTGTTGCTTTTGACTGTTGGAAATTAGAATTTGGTATTCCTGTTTTGGAATCTCCATTATTTGCTGTTCATCCATGTTCTCGTTTTGTTCAAATTCTTCTGCCGTTGGCGCTTGCAATATTGTCTCTGTTATTTTGGACTGATTTTTGTTTCCCGTCGTTCCGGTTCCTTCAGCTGGTCTGCCGTATGGTTTGTGGGTGTTAAACTGCCTCTGATTTTTCAGTGGATTTGCAATTTCTTTGTTTTTTGTTGTCCTTGTCGTTGGCATCTTTACGTCCTTTTTTCTGAAGTCTCTCATGGATCCTCCAGGTAAAAATTCCCGATGTTCGACATTTATCCGATGTGTGGGGGGATTGCCCCCTTTTTTGTTATCGAACTTCGTATAGTCGATGACACTTTTTGGACTTGCACTGCTGGATATATTCAGTTGATGTTGTGGCGCGAAACTTGGCCTATGTGCTGCCGCGGTGGCAACTTGTTGGTAAGCTCGTTTTCGTACTTTAGAAATTAGGAGCTTGGCTACCTGATTCTAGGTACGTCCTTTTCTTACGGAAGCTAAAGGACTACTAACGAGAACTGTTTTTTTCAGTGTGGTATGGCCGAAGGCGATAATAAATGAATACATGGATCTTGAGTTCCTTTTTGTCTACTGGCCATAGTTAAATAGAACAATAATATGATAATTTCAGGGTGGCCGCTGGACCGGGAATCTCATGAGACCGGGAAAAACCGGGAAATAACAGTGCATTTATTTTTGACCAGGAATTTTACAAATTCAAAAATAGTCTTTCCAACCTGTATTTCAACCCTTCTTAAATAATGAGATAAATTGTTATATTTTACAATTGTGATATCATTCAGTTTAGAATGCGTTACTCGAAAATCTTCCACTTTAAAAATGTCCCATTTTAGATTTTAGTTTTCAAGCGCACATTTTAATTTCAAGAATTGTTAAATGAACTTTTACATACTCAAGCAATTAGAACTTAGAAGCGTTTAAAATTGATGTTTTTGGATAAAAAACCATTTTTGGTTGATCAACTGTGAATATAAATTAAATTAATGATTTTTGAAATTGAACTGTACTTTAAGGATTAAAACAATGTGAACCTCAAATAGCGTAGCATCAAGTGGCACGCAATGTCATATGAGGATATGACTTCAAATTGGTCAAAATCGTTGCAGTTCACTAATTCGTTAGTGATCGCGCTAAGTTACTAATGAATTAGTGAAGCGAAGCTACTAAATAATAGTGAATCATGTTTACTAATTGAGATTAGTAAAACTTTTACTAATTTATTAGTATAATATTTACTATTTCAAATGTAAAACATCAAAATATTACTATTTGGTTAGTGAACCATACATTTACTAATTCAACTAGTGAAATTTTCACTAATTCATATTTAGAGAGTAGTTAAAAAAATCTCACGAAGAAACATCTCAATCGCTATATTGTTGTTATCAAAATTCCTTGCAATATAACTTTGAAAAATGTAAAATTATGGATAATCGTAGAAAACATTTTTTTTAACAAATATTTTTTTTTGGTTTATTATATAATATTGGAACATTTTCGAGGTATGTTACACTATAATGGAAAAAGTGGTTTTTGCACACTTCCTTCAGAATCATGAATGATGTGTAATTTAAGTTGAAACTCAACAATTCTGTTTACAATTACTCACGCAATACAAATAAAAAAGGGCTCTGGGAATAGAGTGTAAATCGTAGAAATCGTATTCAGGCCAAACGGCCGAGCCATTTTCTCTGATTTTTTGTATAAATAATCTAACAGGTATAAAGACTCACGGTACAGAGCTCTTTTTTCGAACAAAATCTATTTTTCATGTAAAAATGAAAAGAAATAAATTTTTCTTGACTTCAATCAGGGGCGAATTCACCGCATAGTCGTATACGAAAAGAGGGGCCCCTACCCAAATGAGTGGGCGAATTTCCGAAAGGTTTAGTGGGTGTAGGTGGTTGGGAGTGGATAATATCACGAAATGCAGACTTTAAGTAAAATGAAACTGTAAACAAATAATATCTTATAATCAATTCGCCCCCGAATTCATGCATGCAATATTCAAGGCGAATCAGTGTAAGTGTACAATTATCGGCAACTTACTCCGAAAATAGTACCTTGTATATTCAATGACAATAGACTAGCTCTCCATATAAAAAAAAGAAGATTATAAAAACATGCAAGATATAAATTATCTGTGTCGCCAAATTTCCTCCAAAAATACCAGATTGATTCGCATTAGACACAAACTTTGCATGTTTGCACAACACAGGGGCAGTCTCTGCTCTAACCGGTTATATAAGTCTCGCCTCCGTTTTCTTTTACCCCAGATTTCCGAAAGATGTACCAAATATTTCTAAAATTTCATAAACATTTCGTAATGATTATAGAAGAATACAAAAATTAAAAAGATGTCAAAAAGGTTACAGTCCACCACATTTCGAAGATTTCAAAACATTGCAAAGATCTCACACGATTTCCTATATTTAAATTATTTCAAACGCATACGAAAGATTTCACAAATGTTTCAAAGATTTTATAAAATTTTCATAAACATTTGAAAAGAAAACGAAAATCACGTACAAGTGCGTACATATCGTACAGTCAACCCTGGCGGACCGGCCGAACGCAAACATTACGCTACAGCGTAACGGTAAAGTAATGGTAAAGTAATGGTAAAGTAATATGGCATAATAATTGATAAAAGAAACAAAATTAATATGTAAACAGTTACAATTATAATAAAACGTTGAAATTTACGTTAAATGGCCATGCCGTAATTGCAACAAGTTGCTTTTGCAGCGTTAAAAAATAAAAACACATAGTGACTGTCATTGCAGTCCAGCCCCTGCATATTGGCAACCCGTTAACGGGGCTTCAAGTGGGTTGCCAGTCTGCAGGGGCCTGCCTTGAATGACAGCCACTTTGTTTTTTTATTTTTTAACGATGAGAAAGCAAGTTGTTGCAATGACGGCATGACCATTTAACGTAAATTTTAACGCTTTATTATAATTGCAGCAGTTTACATATTAATTTTGTTTCTTTTATCAATTATAATGCCATATTACTTTACCATTACTTTACCATTATTTTACCGTTACGCTGTAGCGCAATGTTTGCGTTCGGCCGGTCCGCCAGGGAAATCAGCTGAAAGGAGGCCATTTTGTAGTTGAAAGTAGCAGAATTTCCTTTTTGTTACAACAAGCACACGTGCTATAAGTTTTTCTCATGAGGAAACGAAGAAGCGCAATGAAATTTAAAATTTAAATATATGGTTGGAACATTACAACTAGAAATATTTTTTAGAAGCTCTCAGGGTCCAAATACATACTAACCGATTGACTTCTATAACCGGTTATTGCAGACAGCCTCTGAGTTTTGTGCAAACATGCAAAGTTTGTGTCTAATGCGAATCAATCAGGTATTTTCGTAGGAAATTGGGCGACACATATTATAAATATCTTGCATGTTTATATAATCTGCCCGTTTATATTCAGAGAGCTTGTATATTGTCATTCAATGTATAAAAAGTACTACTTTCGGAGTAAGTTTGCCGAAAATTGTACCGTTACATTGATTCAGCCTGAATATTGCAAACCGTTTTTTTGTACATTTACTTGTGATATTACTTTGTTTAGTTTTATTCTATTTTAAACATGCATATCATGATATTATCCACAACCAAAAACCTGCACCCACCCTACCTTTTCGGAATTTACCCACTCATTTGGGTAGGGGCCCCTAGTTTTCGTACACTGTGTGTTCGGCCCTGAATGAATCAATGTGAGGCATAGTGGTCGCTTCATTACCTGCAGACTTGAGTTATTACAGGTCGTAGTTTTTCTTTCCTCCGCTAGGTTCGCGCGAAAGAATTCTTAGCACTATAACTGCTTTACCCACTCCCTGCTTTGCTTAATAGTAAAACACTGTACCACAAAAAGTAATTTTTCTTCTTTTCATTGTTACATGGAAAATAATTTTTTTTTTCGAAAAAAACGCTCTGTACCGAGAGTCTTTATACCCTTTAGATTATTTATACAAAAAATCAGACAAAATGGCTCCGCCGTTTGGCCTGAATACGATTTCAACGATTTACACTCGATTTCCAGGGCCCTTAAAGCACACGACCGGCAATCAGAAGAAGTGAGTTTTGATTCCCACCGGAGCGAAGAAGAAAGATCTTTTATCAGAAATTGAACATTTTTAAGTTATAAATTCAGATACTTTGATTTCGTGGAGCAAAAAAGTCGGTAATCTATTATTCGAGTACTTCAATAATCTGGATCTCTCGGAGTTTAAATTCCGTTTCAACTTCAATATGATAATTAACGATATTCTTATCATTTGAATAGTATCTGAAAAATTCACACCTGTAATAATGTAGATACTGGCGATGAAAAGTATTTTTAGGGCACTTAAACTTCAGTAGAGTGTACAGTCATTTGTTAATTTAATTAAATTCGACTCATTCGTTAGTTAATACTTACGGGGTAAATTATAGAATACATAAATTTCAAACAAGGAATTAGTCAATTTAAAGGTCTAAATCATCTTTATATTGTTTGATCTTGTCTTTATATTTACAGGAAATTTTCAGTGACGAGATGTTCATACGTTTCACTCACAAGGGGGGTTAGGTTGGTGTCCGACGCCGATTTTTTTGTAACTTTGCAGGTGAAAATAGGATCCCAGACTATAAAAAAAAATTAATTTTTTGGGCAATCGTTCATATTTAGGGGTGGAAATCACCCCTTTAATATGTTTCATACTTTTACTGTTTTAAGAGGTATCATTATTTTTTCTTTCCTGTTTTTGCACAAAATTGTTCTAATTGATTCTATATTATAATATTGTCTTGAGATTTAAAAATACTTACCCCCTAGAGTATCATAATTCAAAAAATCTACCCCTATGGGATGCTTCGCCATATGACACATAGTTTACGATTTTGGGCTTTGTTCCCTGGCGGACCAGCCGAACGCAAACATTACGCTACAGCGCAACGGTAAAGTAATGCTAAAGTAATGGTAAAGTAATATGGCATTATAATTAATAAAGAAAACAAAATTAATATGTAAACTGTTGCAATTATAATAAAACGTTGAAATTTACGTTCAACGGTCATGCCGCAATTGCAACAAGTTGCTTTTGCAGCATTAAAAAATAAAAAAACATAGTGACCGTCATTGCATTAGGGCCCCTGCATATTGGCAACCCGCTAACGTGGCTTTAAGTGGGTTGCCAGTCTGCAGGGACCCGACTTGAATGACAGCCACTTTGTTTTTTTATTTTTTAACGCTGAGGAAGCAACTTGTTGCAATTACGACATGACCATTTAATGTAAATTTTAACGTTTTATTATAATTGCAACAATTTACATATTAATTTTGTTTCCTTTATTAATTATAATGCCATATTACTTTAGCATTACTTTACCATTACTTTACCGTTACGCTGTAGCGTAATGTTTGCGTTCGGCCGGTCCGCCAGGGTTGCTGCAAACATCTAGTTTTGATCATTAATTCCATTAAGAATTATCAGTCTTATTCGAAATAACCCCTGAATTATGTGCCATCCACCACTTTAGTATTAGCAATAAATAAAAAATTTAGTTATTAATATGACATTTTTGTAAGTAATGGATTAAAATATTTAGTTTGGACAATCAATAATAATATAACTAATTATTTGTTAACGATGGCACATGTTCTTATATTAATAAACCCTTGTTATGTGAAAACTACCCCTCAAAAACTTTCTATGTTTTGTTTAGTGGGCGATTTTAATGACAATACATATACAGGGTGTTCAATAAGTTCCCGTACTTTTTTTGGTATTTCAACAGGCCATATTTTTTACGAGAAACTAATAAAACCATTATATTCAGAACCAAAAGATTCATTAAAACAATGAAAAAAAATGTACGTAAAGATAATTACATCAAGTGTTCAAAATTTCCCCCTTTGACTTCAATACATTTGCGAAGTCGCTTCCGAAGATTGCCGACAACGTTCGCACACTCTTCTACCGTAATCGTGTCCCAAGCGCGGATGAGAGCCGTTTTAAGAGCATTTACGGTGGCCTAACGTCTTCCTGAGATTTTTTGCTCCAAGATGGACCACACCGAATAGTCCATTGGGTTCAGGTCCGGCGAGTTTGGCGGCCAAACGTCCTTGCCCCAAAAACCGGGAAACAGCTTTTCGCAAACAGCAATCGTGGATCGAGCTGAATGTGCCGGCGCCCAATCTTGTTGAAGCACAAATCCATCTGGGCCGAAGTTCTGCATCGCCCAAGGCTCCAGAACTTCGCGGAGGACTCGCTGTTGATAGATCGTAGCGTTGACTTTGACATTTCTGTCGATGAAAATCAACGGCGTCTTCCCTGTGGCACAGATTCCGGTCCAAACCATAACGGAGGCAGGAAAATGGCTTCGACCGATAGTTTTCGCTTCCGCGGTCTTCTGATGGCCCTTCTTGAGCAGCTGGCGACGATTTTAGCGGCTATGAAGAGGTTCGACGGTGAAAATCTTCTCATCCGTGAAGAGGACATTTGACAAGCGAGCACCACCGATTAGGCGAATCATTCGGCGAGCTTTCTCGAGTAGCTTTGCCTTCATCTTATCGTTAACAAGATCGCTCGCCTACATTTTCTCAACGATACGATGAAGGCAAAGTGACTTGAGAAAGCTCGCCGAATGATTCGCCTCATCAGTGGTGCTCGCTTGTCAAAAGTCCTCTTCACGGATGAGAAGATTTTCACCGTCGAACATCTTCATAACCGCTAATGTCGTCGCCAGCTGCTCAAGAAGGGCCATCAGAAGACCGCGGAAGCAAAAACTATCGGTCGAAGCCATTTTCCTGCCTCCGTTATGGTTTGGGCCGGAATCTGTGCCACAGGGAAGACGCCGTTGATTTTCGTCGACAGAAATGTCAAAATCAACGCTGCGATCTATCAACAGCGAGTCCTCCGCGAAGTCTGGAGCTTCGGGCGATGCAGAACTTCGGCCCAGATGGATTTGTGCTTCAACAAGATTGGGCGCCGGCACATTCAGCTCGATCCACGATTGCTGTTTGCGAAGAGCTGTTTCCCGGTTTTTGGGGCAAGGACGTTTGGCCGCCAAACTCACCGGACTTGAACCCAATGGACTATTCGGTTTGGTCCATCTTGGAGCAAAAAATCTCAGGAAGACCTTAGGCCACCGTAGATGCTCTTAAAATGGCTCTCATCCGCGCTTGGGACACGATTACGGTAGAAGAGTGTGCGAGCATTGTCGGCAATCTTCGGAAGCGACTTCGCAAATGTATTGAAGTCAAAGGGGGAAATTTTGAACACTTGATGTAATTATCTTTACGTACATTTTTTTCATTATTTTAATGAATCTTTGGATTCTGAATATATTGGTTTTATTAGTTTCTCGTAAAAAATTTAGCCTGTTGAAATACCAAAAAAAAGTACGGGAACTTATTGAACACCCTGTATATGTTTTGTCATTAAAATCGCCTACTAAAAAAAACATAAAAAGTTTTTGAGGGGTAGTTTTCACATAACAAGAGTTTATTAATATAAGAACATGTGCCATCGTTAACAAATAATTAGTTATATTATTATTGATCGTCCAAACTAAATATTTTAATCCATTACTTACAAAAATGTCATATTAATAACTACATTTTTTATTTATTGATAATACTAAAGGGGTGGAGGACACATAATGAACTCTAGGGGGTAAGTATTTTTGAAACTCAAGATAATATTATAATATAGAATCAATTAGAACAATTTTGTGCAAAAACATGAAGGAAAAAACAATGATACCTCTTAAAACAGTAAAAGTATCAAAAATATTGAAGGGGTGATTTCCACCCCTAAATATGAACGATTGCCCAAAAAATTAATTTTTTTTTGTATAGTCTGGGATCCTCTTTTCACCTGCAATGTTACAAAAAAATCGGCGTCGGACACCAACCTAACCCCCCTTGTCAGGGGTAGTTTTTTATGCCATTTTATATTGGCCATCGCAGAGCAAAAAAGAGCAAAAGTCTCTGCTGTGTTTTCTGAATATTATTATCTTTTACGCGTTTAATAAGATATGTAAGTTCCGCTATATAAATTTACGTGGAAGGGTAGTTTTTGGGAGAAATTATAAAAAGGTACATTTTCAAGTGTCAGATAATTAATTTATAGTTCTGAATCACCTTTACGTTATTCAAGGTGGTTTTTATACATTTAGAACATTTTTGGTCACGAGGGGTAGGTATGTATGACTTACCCTAATAGCACGGAACGTTCCGCGGGCACCTTCGGAACGTTCCACTGGAACGTTCCAGGAACGTTCCCGCAACGTGTAAAATGTCCACCCTTGGCAACGTTCCAGGAACGTTCCACTGGGACCTGAGGAGAACTTTCCATGATTGTTGTTTTTAACAACAATTATCTCGTAAACCGTAAGAGATAGGTAAGAATGGATGTCATTTTTGAGTTTTGAGTACCGCATATACTACACTATAATATGATATCCGTATCATAAATTGACATCGACTTTTGACCTGTCACTTACGTTTTACGCGATTTTTATTGATAATAATAATAATAATAACGTTAATTTATGTTCGGAACGTTCCCAAGCGGCGGACATCTTACACCTCTGGAACGTTCCTGGAACGTTCCGAAAGTTCCCGTGCAACGTTCCGGGAACGCTCCGTGCTATTAGGATAGAGGTAGTTTTTTGGAACACGTTTCATAGGTGGCGGCGCTGATTGGACGTCGTGCTAGCGCCGCCACCCTTATCAGGGAAGTATGAAGAGCAACAACATTTTTTCTTGAGCATAAAATTTGCAAAAAAAAGCAAAAAAATATGGCGTTTTCCATTTTTCATTTTGCCTTTGCGGCGGCGCTGAGTGGACGCACCTCTTTCGCAGCGGTAATTTCGAAATTTAACCATTTTCAATTTTCAGTCCCTTTCAGCTGGTCTACTTGGTAGCCTAGTAGCAGGTATGAAGGGAACGTCTGTAAGCATTTACAACTGGATCCTTAGTAGCTTGAAATGAAGCCCTCTGTGCCCGACTTCAATCCGGGTGATCTAAGGAAAGCAAACGTCAGCTCATACGACATCGACTGATCTTCCACATTTCTGTGGAAGATGCCGTGCATCTTGTTGTCGAGGAGCTCTTCGCGGAAGTTTTTCTCCTGTGCTTTCTTAATCCGGGCCTTCAGGAGTGAGTATTTAAGATGGATAAGATTTGATGCATTTCGCTCACCCCTGATATTGAAGTCAAGGCCGAGTGTTTCAGCAGCCTCTTCTGCTGCTTTGTAAAGAAACGCCCCTTTGCCTACTTCTTCGTGTTTTCTGACCATTTTAAGAAGAGGATCTTGTCCATTTGCGACAATATGTGCTGTGCCCAGAATAATCCTGTTGTGAAGACATTCAAGATTCAGTATTCCACGACCACCTTGACGGCGTGAGATGTAAAGTCATGGAACAGAAGACTTAAGGTTCATGCTTTTGTTCAGGTGCATAACCTTTCGGGACCCGATGTCGAGGGATCGGAGCTCGTCCTTCGTCCATGGAACTACTCCAAATGAATAGAGTACTACTGGGACGGCAAGCATGTTCGTTGCAGATACTTTGTTCCTCGCCGACAGTTCGGAAGACCATATCTGTCGGAGGAGACGTTTGTATCTGCATCGGAGAGTATCCTTTATAGATGTTACGTCCTGAATGCGGCTTTGTGGCACGCCCAGGTATGTACAGGTCTCTCCAGCGCAAAGGTGTCGTATAGCGCTTCTGTCAACGAGTTCAGGATCTTCGAGGATGCCGTTAAGTTTTCCTTTCTTCAAATTAACCTTGGCGCATTTCTCTAACCCGAACTCCATTCAAATCTCTTGAGTGTACTCTGTGACAATTTTTAGAGCTAGATGTAGTTTCTCTTGATTTCTAGCATAGAGCTTAAGATCATCCATGTAAAATACATAAGTTACCTTATGCTTTCGATTTCCAGGTTTGCCACAGAGGTACCCTTCGGAATGGCGAAGTGCGAGAGATAGTGGCAATAATGTGAGGCAAAAGAGGAGAGGGCTCATGGTGTCGCCCTGAAATACACCTCTCTGAAAGGTGATACTGTTAGTGATCACACGATATTTTCCAGATAAGATGGTAAATCTGGTTTTCCAAAGCGGCATTAATCTCTCTATGCATCTCACGATGTGTGGATGAACCTTCAAGCTTTCCAACAGACAGATGATAAGTCTATGGGAGGTTGAATCAAAAGCTTTTTGGTAAACTATCCAGGCCATGGATAGAGATCGTTGATAGGATGCTGCATCTTTACAGACACATCTATCGATGAGCAGGTTCTCCCGACATCCTGCTACGCCTTTCTTCGAGCCACGTTGTTCATACATCTCTCGCCACACAGGTTCAATTGTCCCAAGAATCCTATCATTTAGGATGGCTGTGAAGATCTTATACAGTGTGTTCAGACAAGTTATTGGCCTGTAATTCTTAGGGTCAGCTAAGTTGCCCGTCTTAGGCAGGAGCACTGTGCGCCCTTCTACCAACCACTCCGGAATAGGCTCTTCCGACTTTAGATATAAGGTGAAAATTCGGGCCACATGCTGGTGGGTTGAAGGAAACTTCTTCCACCAGAAGGTCTTGATACCATCTGGTCCCGGAGCGGGACAGTTCTTCATGCCTTTTAATACGTTTTTCACCTCCTCGGTAGTGATAGGTGGGCATTCTTCCTCAGGTGTTATGAGGGCATTGCACAGCTCCTTGAAGCTATTTATGTTCTTTGAGTCTTCTTGAAGTGGATGCTGGACTTCGTAGACTTCTCTCCAAAATGCTTCGACCTCCTCTGGTTTGGGCGGATGGTCGACAGTAATTGGAGGGTCTTGGAAGAGTTTAGATGGATCAGATGAAAATTGTTGATTTTCTCTGACCCACCTCTCTCTCCGTTCTAGACTTCTCCTAGCGTTAGATAGTATTTGTATTCTGTCAACAATATGCTGTCTGATGGTCATTAGCTTTGATTTGTTGATTGTGTGATGACGGATCCGCAGTTCGCGCGCGAACCGTCGAACCTTGGCAGTGAAATTCCTGCCAGATGGTATGTAGTTAATCACACACTGAATGCGGGACGCGTACTGTCTAGCCCAGCCTATCTTTGTGCTGAGTTGATGCATTCTTCTTTTGGTCTTATGATCAAACGTTGGTTTTTTTTTCGGCTTGCATCTGCCAAAGTTCTCGCTGCATTGTACACACCACAACTGATAGTCCAGAGGTCGGATTCTTCGGAAAAATCTCCACGAAGTTCATCATCCAATTCAGTCAGATCTTTGGGCTTGGGAGAAACCTGAATGTTGATGTTTCTCCGGATCCTGAAGCATCGTTCTTCCTCTATTGGATGCCTGTTCGCGGTTGGTCTCAGTGTCGCTTCTCTTTCTCTGTTACCGGCTTGTTCTGGATGCGGTTGAGTAGGCACTTTGCTTATATAACCCCTTTTCCTATGGTTCTCGGCATGGTTTCGCAGACGTTGTTGCGAAAAGTCTGAGAGCTCTGGGTGTTTCTCGCACCACAGAGCATGCAGTCGTGCCATGTAACCTTCTCGTTCAGGGACCATACTGGCATCGTAGCACTCCAGTAGGCCGTCATTGAGTTGATCCGTCCACTTAAAAGTAACAAGATTCCGCCGGTCAATCGCATTGACTCCGTCTTGATTGGCTCCCCCAACTGTACGGTAGTCGGCATTGTTGTCCGACCCATTGTCGGGAGCCCTGCGCATTCGATTGTTTTGAACCGCACTTACTACAACTATGTTTGGTGTTGTCATTGTTGTTCCCACGAGCAGCTAGGGAAAGGGTTCGTCCATCCTTGTAGAGCCCCGCATGCAAGGATAAGGCTGTATACTCTGAGAGTCGCCGATTTCCCAGAATCACCGTTAGAGACACCTCACCCAGGTGACATTCAGCTTTCGGCACGGTTCTCACGCCTTCGCTGTGGGGTTATTCCTTCGGGACCATCCCTGGACAATTGTCCGCGACTGCTTATTAATTATTGTAACCATATTCAGCAGAAACCCTTGGTACAGGGACCCTCTATCCGCAACCCGAGGACGCGTTCGGAGGCTTTGTCATAAGCCCTTCGGTTCTATTCAAAAGG
>CAKNXH010060530.1:0-28576 GCA_932178445.1 Andricus quercusramuli | reverse complement strand
ATGAGCTTCGTGGAGATTTTTCCGAAGAATCCGACCTCTGGAATATCAATTTTGGTGTATATAATGCAGCGAGAACTTTGGCAGATGCAAGCCGGTAACAAAACCAGCGGTTGATCATGAGACCAAAAGACGAATGCATCAACTAAGGACAAAGATAGGCTGGGCAAAACAGTACGGGTCCCGCATTTAGTGTGTGATTGACTACATAACATCTGGATTATTCCGTTTATAATTGATGAAGAAATGCTTAGAACACTGTTCTCAATACGCTTTTGGAGCATTCAAGAAACATTCCTGGAAATTTCTGAGTAAGTGGCTTGAGTATTCATTTTTAATAATAAAAGGTGTTTAAATTGACTTATTTGCCATATATACAAATATAATCAATTTTAAGAAGGAATAATCCATACGAGTTTTTTTAAATCGTACAAAAGGATTCAAAAGCATCATGGATATACTCATAATTATTATTATATACAATTATACTTACCAGCGTCTATGAATTCTGCGGATCCCAGTTCGCATTCATAGACCATATAGAATTCTGGAGTTTTACCATCAAATATATTTAGAATACTGGAGTCTATTTCTGAATAGTGAAATACTCCCTTCAGCATTCCTTTTTAGCGATATTTACTCCTTAAAATCAACTCCTGGGTATGCTTCGGAGTTGATTTTTACTTCCCTTTTTTAACTGTGCACGAAGCGCTAATGAAAGTTACAAGACGCAATCCGAAGCTGTACCTGAGAATTGCAGATCACTTGCGAACGGGGTCGATTTCAAATTGAAACCGTTAATTTACCCGTGATTTCTATAGTTCTTGAGAACTTTTTTTTAATTATCTGTTTTCAGTGATTGGAATATCATCCAGACTGTGAAATTTTGTTCGACTGTTATTATCAATAATGAAGTCAATTCATGTAAGAATGTGTTATTTTGGTCATATGTTCCAGTGAAAATAATAGTGCATTCAGTTGTCAAGAATCAAGCTTTATTCGTCAATTCCTTTAAAACCCAACGTACGGTTTGACTTTGTTGCAGGCCTTCTTCAAGGTAATAAATAAACTAAGTTAACATAATTTACACGGATGTAATAAACTAAAAAGACTTATAATGAACAAAAAAATTGTAAGCCAGAAATTTTTTTAATTTACTAGTAGTGATATATTCATTAAATCATTCACAGACATTCAATTTTTGGTTATTTTCGAAGAGAGAAAAGAAACACATATTTTTTGAGTGAACCAAATTTAGTTGTTTTTTTATTATTGGAGATCAGATTTTATATATAACATGATTTATATAGTGTCCTTTAAAAAAAAAAAAAATTGATTAGCATTTCGAACTCGAAAGTTCATTGCCTCACTACCCGATTCGGGTAGTGTTTCTAGGTGGATAAATACTACCAGTGTGGGTCCACCACACCTACGACGGGTCAACAACATGCAGTATTCCCCGAACGGTCACCCATCCAAGTACTAACCGCGCCCAATAGTGTCCTTTAATATATTTAAAATTGAAACCTTAAAATTCCGAGACTCAAATATAGTGATTTTACTATATTTTTGAATGAAAAAACGAACACAAGGTGTTTTGATTTGAGAGGACTAACATGGACTCACAAAATACATTATGGATAACGTTATATTTCCATGAATGATTAAGAGAGGTGAATATTAAAATAGAGACCCAAATGGAAAGTGCGTCAAAGTAAATTGGATTTAAAAATTGAAATAACATTTTTATTTTTAAAGTTTATGAATAAATCTGTTATAAAATGGTCTGATAAATTTTATTTATATTCAGCATTTCGGTTTTTAAATTGATTGAATTTTTCCTGAATTTATTTATAAAAATTGACTCTAGGATTCGTCATTTATGAGTATTATTTTCACGAGCTAAAATTTCATTATTTTTAAATTCGAAATAAAAATAATGATTAAATTGCCATGCATGTTGTGACAACCCAGTATTTTTATTGCCTAATTCACAATCCCGTTTATATTCATAAATGCGAATTTCTGGTGTCCCGACAGTCTCACCAATATAAATTTTATTGCAGCATTTACAATTTATCATATATAAAATACAAGATGAGTTTCTTTTTGTCTTTATCTTTATTAAAAAAGGAAGTTTCTTAAGTGGGTGGCTGTTAGTGAAATAGACATTAATATTGTATTTTTTTAAGAACCCCTAAGACGTTCCGAAAGACCTTCAACATATGGCAACGACACTTTAAGTTCAGATTTATTGTAATTTTCATTCCATTTTGTATTTTTAGACGAATTATTATAAATTTCATGGATTCTTTTTTTGATGATTTTATTTAATAATCAGTTATAACGCAAATAACGTCCTGACCAAGATATTTTCTTATACTAATTTGTAGTTGAATTACCTTCTATAGTTTTCATAATTAATAAATCGAGATAAGCAATAGACTTATTAATTTTCTTTTCACTAGTGAATTCAATTAAATTTTCCATATTGTAGAAAGTGTTAAGAAGTTCATCTTTTTTCAGTAGGAACGATTGCTAGGATATCGTCCACATATTTTCTGTAAAGAATAGGAGTAAAAGTTAAATCATTAAGAGCTCTTTTTTCTATATCTGTCATAAATAAATTCGACACAATAGGGGATAATGGAGAGCCCATAGGGCAACCTGAAATTTCTTTCAAAAATTTATTAATAAAAGAGAAAACTGTGTTGTTTAATATTGTTTTAGTGACAATTGAAAATTAATTTTTGGAGATTTTTGTTAAATTATGGTTTGAATTTAATTTTTCTTCTATACAATCTAATGCAAGGTCGAATGGAATATTATCATACATAGATACCACATCAAGTGAAACTATAGAATCTGAATCAGGAACTTCAATATTTTTAAGTTCTTTTTGTAAATCTCACGGGGTTCCAATTTATAAAAAGTTCACAATTTCTTCTAATTTTGTTCGTATTATTTCATTTTATTTCATACATCAACTCGAGTGGCAAGGGTGGATCAACCACCCCACACAACAATAACATCTGTCAGCTTATACGAGGGTTGCCTGCAGTGGAGGTCTGCTGCCGCCAGGGACTAAGAAGAGGAGATTTTCCTGGCGCATGCGTAGTGTACGGGATTCCCGCACGTATAATAGCGCTCGGAAAAACTAGGATCAAGCTGGCGCAGAGTATCTGCGCGGTGAGCCAAGTCAGCCCACCCCTGGACCATCGACTGGCGGCAGACCACGAGGTTCCGCGTGGCACAGAACGCACTCCGACTATGCGCAACCACACTACAGGTAACCGAACCTGGCGGTTCTCCTTTCCCTTTGCTCGTCCTCTCACTCTGTAGTTCTACGATCGTACTCGAGTGACGCTCCGACTCCTATAAGAGGGAGAACGGAGACGCCACTCTGAAATTCGTTCGTGATTCTAAGCTTCACCTGGAGTGAAAGACAAAATTTGAGGAGGAATTTTACCGTGGGACTCACAATTAAATACAAAAAACTAAGCAAAATGAGAGGATGAGCCCGTGGAGGGCGGATTCTGCCAGGTGGGTTCAATTCATTTGTTTCTTGGTCTTGATTCTAGAGTCATTTCATGTTTCAGCGTCGTGTAGCAGGATGAATTAAAATATCTTTTGGCAGTTTGCGATTAGACAAGCTATCTGGCGTCCTTCAGGTAAACATTGGACTCATTCGGAGTCCAATCTTAAATAAAAATTTGAGCTAACTAAACTACTAGTCAAAAATGACTTACAAATTGACGCCCTACGTAGGGGCCTGGGTGAAACAGAGGGAAGTTTAGAAAGATTTGGAGATTGAACGAAATGGCACTTTTAAATTTCCACTCCAAAATAAAATAAAATTGAGAACTTAGACAAGTTGAAGTCATAAGAATTTAATCGGAACAAATAAAGATCCAATAATAATGGAAATCGTTTTGAGGTTTGAAGTGACTAGTGATGAGAGAGAATGAGTCACCAAATAGGAATCTCAATGGAATCGCGATTCTGATGTTGACAAAACACTGACCAATTAAATTTCATCGAATTAAATTATCATGAGAAACAAACTGTTACGGATTTAATTATGGACTGGCGTGGGTTAGCGAAGTGATCATATTGAGTCATGTCAAAGTCAACAAGCCAAAAAAACACTAGAACAGATATCACCATGATTATGAAAGATCCTTTAAATACCTGTTGTCGAATTTAATCCAAAAATAAGGGTCCTCAAGCCTCTCCAGCAGAGCACTTCTTCTGGTTTCGAAACAAAAAAAGGCTTCGGGCCTTTGTAGAAAAATTGGCACAGATGTAGCCTCCGGAAGCTATGACCACGATCGTTCGGGGAACGATCGATTCTGACGTAACCGGAGGAAATACGTCATCCGACTCGTCGCTTCCCGCAACACCTGAAGACGACCGAGTCGGGTATCATTTCACATGGAATCACAATTGAACAAATATAATGAATTTAAATCAACAAGGCTCAGATACCTGACTATACAAAAAAAGGCTTACACTCGAATCTTACTCGTTGACAAGCGAGAGTGGGTGCACCCGCCGACAGCTGGATAGGAAGTAAGCTGGCCAGGAGAGGGAGGGTCTCGGCGACCTCAAAAATGGGATCATAAACACTACCTGAGTGTCCACTCAAACGAAAGGTACACGGAAAAAATTAGTTGTTGAAATTTTGAATGACTGAGTCAACCACTCTAGGATAGGGTTAAACGTATGTCATAAATTCGAAGAATCGTCTTACAAACCTTGATTGATAAATGTTCAAAAAGTAGAAAGAGTTGTCGAAAGTACAAAATAATTTCAATGAAAATGTGAAGACTAGACGAATAGAGTTCTTGAAACACTGATACACTAATGCTTTGAAGCCATTCAATGAAACTTTCGATGACTCCTAACGAGTTTTTAGAAAACAGTATAGCCAAGTTAAAAAAAAATATATTTCGCGGTTATATTTACTACATTGTTATTCACATAGACTCACGCTTAAGTTTTTTTATTTTTACAGATACACACGAACCTATGAAAAATCGAAAGAAATTTTGCGGCGGGATTCGAACTACCTAACACCTATCAAACGCAACTTATCCCTAACCACTAGACCCCACGGCTAACTTAACACATTGAATATTTTGCTCAAATGTCAGTGAAAAGTCAAATTTAAATCCGCGCTCATTTATTCATTGCCGGTGACCGCGACTCCATTCAGACTGATACATATACCACTTCACCTGAACATCCAATGTGACTGTACATTGTGAATATATAGACATGTAGAAGACAGTCAACGAATTCTTCGACAACTTATAAATCAGTTATTCGTTTCTCTGCTAGAGTTATTGTATTCCAAATCGTTTGGAATCTGGAGGACTTTTTATGAACAATTGAATGTTTGCCTTGAACTTTGTCAAAATCTGCTGAATAAAAATTCGAAAAACTGATGTTCGTAGATTGTCTTCCAATAATTCGATGACTTTTTTCACTTTTTCGATGAAGTCTGCGGTTCTTTAATCAAAATGATACGAGATTCTAAAGAAAAAGTGGCCTATTCTAGAATGGTTGACTAGTCAAGTTAAATTCCGTCAACTTATTTTTTCCGTGTAATGCCCGAACCTTAACAACAGTAAAGAAACTTTCAATGAGAAGAAGCATTGCACAGAAAAGATTCCTTATTACTAATAGACCTGAAGGTCACTCAACATACGAACAATAACATCAAACAAATTATTAACATCCCGCCCGCCTCGTTCGCTGAACGAAATAGATTCCACGGATGAAGGCCAAGAGTTTAGTGCCGCCCGCCATGACGCACACAGCATGAAAATTACAAAAATTCAATTATTATAAGTTATTTTATTTTATTATTTATTTATTTTTATTTTTTTCATGTATGAAAGAGTATATTCAGTTCCGCCCGCCATGTAGCGCAATTGGCCACATCGAGTCAGTGCACGACTGGTAGCCAGCACAATTTGACGATGGGGCAATCTTAGGTCCCAAAAGACGTTTTAACAGTGACAGCTCGTACAAGACCGTCCTGTCCGGGTTTGATATCGGTGATCCGTCCTAAAGGCCATGTCCCACGTCGTTTCGGCACAGTCGATTTGTTTCTTTGTTGAAGAGTGTGAATGTAATCGTGAGACCAACGCTTCCAAAACTGGTCCCGCATTGCTTGGACAAGACGCCAATGAGTGACATAGTTCAGTTCTTTCTCCGAAGTTGTTGCTCGGGAAATTTGTTCTAATATTCTGCCTTTGAGATCATGACCTGGAGTTAAGGCGTCGAGATCTTCGGGATCGCCCGCGATTGGAAGTAGAGGCCGGGAGTTCATGCACGCCTCAATCTCTACAGCGAGAGTAGACAATTCTTCATAGGTAAGTTTTTGAGTCCCAGCAACCTTCTTCATTAGGGATTTTGCCGATTTGATATTGGACTCCCATAAACCGCCGAAGTGAGGGGCAGAGAGGGGGATGAATTCCCACCTAATGCCCCTGTTTTCCAAGGAATCCTGCACTAGATTCCAATCAATTTCAGCTTCCCGTAGCATTGAGCGAAGCTCGGCATCAGCACCATGAAATGTGGTTGCATTATCGCTCCACATTTCACGAGGGATGCCTCGACGACCAGCCAAACGTCGAAGAGCGGCGAGAAATGATTGCGTAGTGAGATCTCCGACTACTTCGAGATGAATCGCCTTTGAACTCAAGCAGATGAAAAGAGCGACGTATCCCTTGCTGGTACGGTAGCCGCGTCCGATAGTCCGCTTAACTGCAAATGGTCCGGCATAGTCAACTCCAGTCCTCTCGAAAGGAAAACTAACTGTAACCTGAAAATTATAATTGTGGCTTTATGCCTTTGTTTTCAATCATTTCTGAAGTAATGTACGAAATTGTGTTGTAAGTGATTCTGAGTATCTTAGTCATTGACTAAGGTACAATAAACGGACAAATGACATTTCAACAGTTTCAATTACTTATCATCCCTTTCGTATCGTATACGTATAACATTTCGGCACTTTGTTTATAGAACCAGTTGACTTTTTTTCAAGTGCAAACTTGCACACTACCCATCCGAAGAGGGTCCGAAGGGCGACGGGACCCTCTCGGGTTCCCTGACGAATTCCCTCTAGATGAAGAGAGCCGTAAACATCAGCACCCAAAAGCACGTCGATGGGTTTGGGCACAATGAACTTTGGATCTGCCAAGGGTAGCCCCTGGAGATGAGGCCAGTTGTGGTAAACCAAGGCGGCGAACCAATTGAAGGGATACAAAGCTAGTCTCAGAGTCAGGATCGAGGAGAACTCTTGTTCTAAGATGGTGTCCAGCCGATGTTTTTACGGAGACTTGTGCTGTAGCAAGCAGGACTTGTCAGGAAGAGTCGGTTAATTTTTTCTCAACCGACCAATCAGATTCCGAATCCAAACGACCTTTCTTAGAAGTTGAAGGTTTCGTGTTTTCAGTCAAGGGCCTTTTACGAGTCATTTCTTCATGAAGTGTGGTATGGCGCTGGTTCTGGCATAGGCGACAACGAACTCTCGAGGCGCAGTTACGACTCAAGTGTCCCACCTGGAGACAATTGAAGCATAAACGTAATCGAATCGCGGTTTGAAGCCGAGTAGCAGCATCAAGCTTCTGCCACTCTTGACAGTGGCCGATGTAATGGTTTAAGTTGCAAACAGCGCAAGATTGGTTGACGGACGTAGCTAATAATCGAGACTTCATTCTCGAGCCAGATTGGCTCTTCAAAAGGTCCATGGCTCGCATGATGAGATGTGTTCATAAATCCTTATAAACTTTGTGATGTATTTAGACCTGTAATTAATCCTAATGACAAAAAGAGAGACCCAGTGAAGGATTTTAGTTTACGAACACCAAACAATAAAAAAAATAAATGGCAAGGAGGAGAGTAATGAAACTCTCATGCAGTGCGGAGACTCGGGGAACCAGATTCGAAGTTGGCTTGTAAGACTCTAATGAAGAGTTGAGTGAGGTGAAATAACAGAGAACAACTAGAAAAAATACACAATCTGTCATGGAATACAAGTTAGTCATGCCTGAGAGCCGGTCTCACGGTGCTTGCAATGTTGCAACAAATCCACAATCAGTATATCTGTCATGGCTGAGAGCCTGTCTCGAGGCGTTTGCAATGTTGCAAACCATCACACAGTCAGTAAGTGAGTTTGTCATGCCTGAGAGCCCGTCTGCAGTCGTTCGCAATGTTGCGAGCCATCACACAGTCCTGCCTGAGGGCCAGTCTCGAGGCGTTTGCAATGTTGCAAACAATCACATAGTCAGTAAGTACGTTTGTCCTGCCTGAGAGCCTGTCTGCAAGCGTTCGCAATGCTGCAAACAATCCATCAGCATTGTGGTTGTCATGCATGAGAGTCTGTCTCGAAACGTTTGCAATGTTGAGAACAATCACATGGTCAATAAGTGCGTCTGTCCTGCCTGAGCGCCTGTCTGCAGGCGTTCGCAATGTTGCAAACAATCCATCAGCATTATGGTTGTCATGCCTGAGAGCCTGTCTCGAGACGTTTGCAAAGTTGAGAACAATCACATGGTCAATAAGTGCGTCTGTCCTGCCTGAGAGCCTGTCTGCAGGCGTTCGCAATGTTGCAAACAATCCATCAGCATTATAGTTGTCATGCCTGAGAGCCTGTCTCGAGACGTTTGCAATGTCGAGAACAATCACATAGTCAGTAGGTACGTTGGTCCTGCTTTACGATCACGCTTTCCTCGCCAATCCACAAATCCGGCTCGAAGGACCGAAAAATGTTACGGATTCAATGATGGACTGGCGTGGGTTAGCGAAGTGATCATATTGAGTCATGTCAAAGTCAACAAGCCAAAAAAACACTAGAATAGATATCGCCATTATTATGAAAGATCCTTCCAATACCTGTTGTCGAATTTAATCCAAAAATAAGGGTCCCCGAGCCTCTCCAGCAGAGCACTCCGTCTGGATTCCAAACAAAAAAAAGGCTTTGGGCTTTTGTAGAAAAATTGGCACAGATGTAGCCTCCGGAAGCTACGACCACGATCGTTCGGGGAACGATCGATCCCGACGCAACCGGAGGAAATACGTCATCCGACTCGTCGCTTCCCGCAACACCTGAAGACGACCGAGTCGGGTATCATTTCACATGGAATCACAATTGAACAAATATAATGAATTTAAATCAACAAGGCTCAGATACCTGACTATACAAAAAAAGGCTTACACTCGAATCTTACTCGTTGACAAGCGAGAGTGGGTGCACCCGCCGACAGCTGGATAGGAACTAAGCTGGCCAGGAGAGGGAGGGTCTCGGCGACCTCAAAAATGGGATCATAAACACTACCTGAGTGTCCACTCAAACGAAAGGTAACGCCCGAACCTCAACAACAGTAAAGGAACTTTCAATGAGAAGAAGCATTGCACAGAAAAGATTCTTTATTACTAATAGACCTGAAGGTCATTCAACATACGAACAACAACATCAAACAAATTATTAACACGAACAAAATAAAAATAGAATTCATGTTTAAATAAATTTTATTTCAGGTTTAATTCAAAGAAATAAACTTTCCTTTTGGAGATGGAACGAAAGGATCATTTATTCAAAAATTAAAAAGTTTACAGACAATTGAAGAAGTTTGATTGGTCAGACGAATAAAAGTAGGGTGTATTCATGTGACATTGAGATAACATCAATGCAGCCACAACTAACGATCTCCTGCTCAACTAATAAGGATTGTTGATCAGTAAAAAATTGTCTGTTTATCCCTCTTGAAGGCTCAAGGATAAACGGACAAAAACTGAAGTTAAATTGCGATAAACCCAACACAATCTCAACAATTTTAAATAATAATCCCTGAATGGAATAATAATGATAATTGGTCAGTTCAAAATTGTTTCTTTATCCTTTTTGATGTGCCAAGGATAAATAGACAAAACTGAAGCTGAATTGCAGCAGCATCGACATAACCTCAATAATATTTCAAATAATCATCGCCTAAATTAACTAATAATGGTTATTGGTCTGCTCAAAATTGCTTATTTGTCTTTTTTGATGTATCAAGGTCAAATACAGAAACAATCCTACGGTTGCTTAGTAGTGAGCCCAACAAAACCTCAATTTCAACTGAAAAATTAAACCCAACCGTTGATTAATCATAATTGTTGGTGAAATTGACTCATACCAATCGTAGAAATCGGTGGATGTGCATGATAAATTCAAGGATAAATGATGAATTGATATAATTGATAATAATTGATTACTTGATTACTTTGAATTTTGCTGATTGCACCTTGAAAATTTTATTGTACTTGGAAATTTTGAATTGTCTTTTTTCGTTTTTGTGAAATGGAATATCCGTTTAAAATGGCGGATGAGCGGGACATTGAAATCCCACCTTACGTGTTATTGATGTCTGAGGATGACTTCAGGCGATACTTGGGCGAAAGGGGGCTTGACCTATCGGGATCCTTGGAGGTTCTACGGGTATTACTCCACACAGAGAGAGACCCCTGGCATACTGGTAGTGAGGTGGATCCCTACGACGAATGCTTGGGTGCTAACTAGCGTCCATACTTCGGGCCTTAGTACCTCCTCCTTGTTCTGTTATACGAGAACGGTAATGACCTCGATCCCTTATGCACCGAACAGTATTGAAGCAAGTAGTGGCTGCGCCGCAGGGTACGTCCCTTTTCCCTATAACACCATTACCACGCATGCACCGTCACGAAGTATGGGGTCATTAAGAGTGAACATCGCATCGCAACATGTGGGCACTCAAAATGGAGCCATTTCACGGTTCTCCACAAATCCTCGCGCGCGTCTCGAGGGGCTAAGCCCTTACGAACTACTCCATATAGGGAATGTGAAAAGAATCCGTTGACGTCATCGATCCAACCTGAAAAAATACAAACCCTGTCAACTCAGAAATGCATTCAGCCAGTCACTGGGTACCATAATTTTGTTCCGACCAACTATTCAGTCTTCGTGTCGACAGGGGCATCAACTGGCTTAGGGACAGATTTGGCGGCATCTACGCTGTTTGTGGCTGGACCACAGAGGTTTAGTCCCCACAGACCACTATTGGGATGCCTACCTCAACCATATCACCTTATTCGTCAATTTTTGCGCACACTTAACAGTCAGGAGGGGCTAGGCCCCCTCCCATTTAGTGCTTCTATTCTAGGTCCCACAATAAAACTATGGACACTATTGTGAAAAAATGGGGAATCACCTTCAGCGGCGATAATGAAAAAAGTGCCAAAAACTTTTCGGCTAGGGTGGAGGAGGAATGTTCGGTCTCAGGCCACACAGATGACGAATTGCTGATAGGAATTCCATTTATTTTGGACAAATTACCCGTACAATGATTCCGTTATAATTCTCATGCCTGGCCCACCTGGCAACACTTCAAAACTGCATTCCTAATGATGTACGGAGACTTCAATTATCAATGGCGTCTGGAAGAACAAGTCGCCACTCGTTATTAGGGTCGTGGTGAAAGGACCGCTGACTTCCTAACCTGCTTGCAAGGTTTATTTCTAAAATTTCAACGGTCTGTTACCATGCACGAACAGATGGACATGGTCCATCGTTATCTCAGACCTGATCTTCAAAGGTCTATTCGCCGCTTCCAGTTTTCTGATTATAATTAGTTATAATTGGTATATATAATTGGTTTATGCCAAAAACCCTAACCTTTCTCGCGGAGCAGGTAAAACTACTAGTGGAAACGCATCGAACAGTCCCAATTCCTCTCTTGAATCCTTGATCAGTGCATTGGTGAAGCTGGTAGATAAACTGGGCACCATGGCCATTTCACAGGATCAGCCTAATTCGGGAAGGGGCAATCGAGTCAGAAATAATAATAAAACCATTCTCGAAACCAATAAGAGCGAGACTCACAGTGAGGAGGGCTTGGCGCGGTCTTCAGCTAGGCCTGACTTCACAAGACGGAGTCCACCTCTGAGAAAGAGGATCCAACCAAAGGCCTAACCACCCTGTTTCAATTATGGTGGGGCGGATCACTGTTGAAGGAACTATGAAACTCGGTGGGGTAAGTTTTGCCATAATTTTGGCAAGTACGGCCAAGTTTGGCGACTTGCGATTCAGCTCATTGTCAGGGAAACCACTAAAGGAGGGCCGTCTCAGATTCGACGCCACTCCATTTCTTCCAGAGCAGACCCTCACTTCGGCTATCACTGACATACCTGACTCAAACCCTTCAAATTCGACTATTAAACCTGAAGTAACTCAGAACTCATCTTCTGAAATTAAACTTGAATTAGGTCAGAGCTCACATTCCGAAATTAGACTTGAATAGAATCAGAACTCATCTTTTGAAGCTACACTTGAAATGACTCAGAAATTATTTTCGGAAACTCAGCCTGATTTGATTTTCAGTTCTTCAGCTTCAACTCCTGAAGCGGGGAGGGAGGCCTACCCATCCTCCAGGGCCGTCTTTACAATGGGGCCGTCGGGGCCGCGGCCCGGGGCTCCCACAAAACACTACAAACGCTTTTGAAAATCGCTCTCTCGTTGTAGATCATATCCATCTTTGAGTGCTGGACTTACGAAACTCTCAGATGTTCAGGGGACGAAGGGGTAGATCAATCACAACTCTTCTGAAACTACGACTGACCTTTTATCAGGGATTGGTACCAACTCGAGACCCTACATCAGTATAACGATAGGAGGTACTGAAATTCATTCATTGGTAGATAAAAGTTCATCTGGCACTTATCTTGGGTCAGTAGGGTAACAGATACTCGGTTCTGGTGGTTATATGATTGATTACTCGAATGCAAGCGCGGTCATGATGGCTAATGGCACTATTGAGTCTGTCATTGACGAGGCGTGTTCAAAATCATACCTGGGCTAACTGATACTTGCGTACTAGGCATGGACTTTGCGTAAAAGTTCGGTTCGTTTTCGACTTGCGTGACAAGCAGTTGTGGCTGGCTGATGAGTCGATCATAAAATTTCCGTTCGGTCCCGCGGGCGAGAATGAAATCGACACTTGTTAAGGCATTGCATTGCTGGGGGAAGCGGAGAAAGTTAGGTTAGACCAGTTCTTGAAGGGTTAAATAAAACCGAAACCCGATAAGTTACTCGCCGCGAAATTTGTCGAGCATATGATCGATACGCAAGGGAACCCTCCGATTCGTCAGAGGAATCATCGTATGTCATCTAAGGTATGTGACGCGTTAATCGCCGGAGCGAACATATTAATTAAGCAAGGTTTAATTGAGCCTTTATATAGTGAGTGGTGCAACCACCCGGTGGTAATGGCCCGTGAGCTGGACGGTAATTACCATATGTGCATTGATTTTCGATATCCGATTCTGTTTATGGCGGAAATCTGGGACCGCCTAATTTCCGCTCGATACATCTCAACCCTAGATCTGTACAAAGCTTACCACCAAATCCTTCTAAGTGAAGATAGTAAGCCAATCACGGCTTTACTTTCCCAGGAAAAGGGTTGTACCAGTTCAAACGCATGCCGTTTGGTCGGACCGGGACCCCAGCAAGCATTCAACGGTTGATGGACAATGTTATCACCCCAGAAATGAGATCACACGTATTTGCGTACCTAGGCGACGTGATCGTCGTCGCTGAAACCTTTGACGAGCACTTGTATCGGTTAGGGCAGACCATTAGGCGCTTAAATGAAGCAGGACTGACGCTAAGACGAGACAAGTATAAATTCTGTCAAACGGAAGTAAAGTTTCTGGGATTTAAGGTGAACAAAGACGGATTGTTAGTAGACGATGATAAGGTTCGACCCATACTTGAATATCCTCAACCCAGAAATGTTGAACAAGTCAGACGTTTCGTAGGGGCAACATCATGGTATAGGCGATTCATCAAGGACTACGCTAGAATCTGTGAGCCACTCAGTCGTCTAATGAAGAAAAAAATATATCAGACTCATTAAATGTTGAATTAAGAGCGGTAGTGGAAGATGATCACAATAAGTCTGGAACTGTGAACGTAAAAAAGTCTTCGAAAGGTCACCAGGCAGAAAATTAGTATCTATAGATTCGCGTTTGATTGGGATTAGCTGTAAACGTCTAGGGAGATGCCGAATGTCATCCTTTTTTTCTCTTGTTCTTTTTTCAAGTCGGCGCTTGCCATCACGTTCCTTTATCAGATTTTTAATTTCAGATGTGATCCAGGGGGCAGCTTTATTGAAGTTTTTAGGAACGTGTAGCGGAGAAAATTTTTAAAATGCGGATACTAGGTAATTAGTCAGAGCGTCGATTTTGTTATTTATATCTGTATCTAGTACAATTTTTTCCCAATCATACGACATTAGATGTTCGTGGAATGCATGTTTATCAATTTTAGAGACAATCCATACTAGTATTCGGATTGGTATTGTATTTAGATTATAGGAAAATTTAGAGGAAACGTTAATCAAGTCATGGTTAGACAGAAAAGGGATAGCATGTTGTTCGTAGGAGACAACCTTATCAATATCGTCTACAATCATTAAGTCAACGCGAGCATTAGAACGATCAGTATAGTGAGTAGAATCATAAGTTACAATCAAAATTCCCGACGAGTTGAGCAAAGATGTTAGATATTAAGAATGATTGGAAGTAAGATTCAAGATTTTGTTTAAATCTCGAGCAAGGATAATGTTGTTGAAGTTAGAATAAATGAAAAAATCACCGATTCTAGCTCTGTGCCATAGGAGGCATTGGATGGTTTATAAACTACTCCCACGAAAACACTATCAGAAGTTGACTTAACTTCAACAAAGGGAAATTCGGTCGTGGGGCAAGTAGCTACTGAACTCACACCAACCACAGTCCCATTCAGACTATCATGCAGAAAAAGACTAACTCCACCACCCCTTCTCTCGTCTCTTTCTGTTCGAAAGAGCGAATAGCTGTCAATTGCAACGAGGCTAGAGGATATATTTGGACTCAACCAGGCCTCAGAAACAGCTATTATATGGTAAGAACATGTACTGAAGAAATGCTTGGATTCTAAAAAACAATTCAAAAATGGGAAGCTCACGCAGCACATGTAATAATTGAATGAGACAAAAAAAACATTATCAACACACCCCAAACTAAGTGAGTACAATTCAAATTAGAAAATCGGTAATGCATACAAGTAAGAAGAATACTGAAGGGATGATAAACAATGTGAAAAACAGTGGCGTAGATCTCCAGATAAATTCTCAACAAAAGTGGACTTGATTTCGTGAATTGATATCCGGATATCCGGAGAGCTGTGAATATTGAGATGAAATTAAAACATTTAAGGGATCCAAAGTAGACAATTATTTACATGGTATAAAAAACTGAAAAATGTTTGAAATATATTCATCAACGGGCATCGAATAGTCATACAATAATAATATTACGCCATTTTGTATGTAACCATACCGTAAAAAGGCGTGCTATCATCCTTTTGACGAAATATCTTTCTTCCTGCAATCCGAAGCTATTTTATCTTCTCTTATCTCCTAAAATTCAATACAGAAGGGTAGATCCTTCTTTTTTGAGGCGTCAACGCCTCACGGATAAAAATCATACTCTTCTCATTATCTGGCCAGCTAAGATTGGTCGTAGAGAAGTATCGTACTTTTTTTCTTTGCTCGATTATTTTATCCCCTACCAACTGTCTGCCAAACTTGGCAACAATGATGGTTGCGAGCAGTGGATTTGATGCTAGGGATTTACGAATGCGATAATCATTCATAAGGTCATCTTCAGCGCAGGAAGCATCAAGGCTCTGGCAACAGATTCCAGGAGCCTTCGAGTATTTTGAAGCGTAACTTGCTCTTAACAATTGAGAGAAGCTTCGAGTGACGCGACCTTCAATTTCAGCGAGCAATTTCAAGCATATTGATTCTGCGAGAATTCTCTGAAATATCTATCTTGATTTCCTGAAGCGTAGTGTTGATATTAGCAATCCACACATGCTGCTTAGTTTCGAATTCCTTGAAAAGATTTATAATCTATTCCTGCGCCTGCGCGGCCTGTTGCAGGTGAGGGGTTAGCTATTCGATCCTTACTGGTAGGGTCGATAAATCCACTTAGCCAGAAGCATTGATCCAAGCCTGAAGAGGTACCGCTAGTATTCGGTGCTTTGCAGTTCAAGCAAATAAAAACGATTCATTCCTTTTTCAGATCATCAAATGCTTTTTTTGACAATCCGAAATTTACGCAGACTAAGTGGCTGAATACACCAAACCTAATGCAGGAAAAAGCACCCTGCGATCCTTTGGATATTGTCTTATAGCGCTCGGGACAAGCACCCATATTTATACTTATTAACTACTCGGGAGCTGTCGACCTCCGAAACTGAAAAAAAAAGGCTTTTAAGCACCAAAGGGTCCAAAAATCACCAAATTCAACAAATACACTGCACTACGAACATAAATACAACCACTGAGATACAATACAAAGTGTAACATTACCTAATAAATAAATTATGTCAAGTATAGAGCGAGACAAAACGGAGCACACGCCAAGAACCGAACAAGGCCACAATCCGGAGTATCAATGTCGGAGTTTGAGGGGAAATCATACTTTAATCTACACTGTGTCTGGTTACATTATATTCATGTCCTGAAAATGACTAGAAGCAGGAAAGTTTTATGTTTGAACAAAAAATTTAACACGGGCACTTATGGGACCCGCAAACTTTAGATGCGTTTCTCTCGAAAAGCGGATTTTCGAATTTCTGACTTCAAAAGTGCCCCGTTCATTCGTTCTTTAAGGTGCTTCAAACATATTGATTGATGTTATGCAAGTGACAACTTTTCTCCTGCAAGGATGAATTGTTTAATGTAATATTTTAACCACCTAATCTAAAGAGTTAAATACAAGCCCGCTTCGAGCCCTTCTTTCGAGAAATGGACTTGTTACTTTTTTTTTTTAATTGAAAATATGCTGCATCTTATGCGCCTGAGAATGGGTGAGCTGCCACCGAAAGTGTACTCATGATGAGCCGTAAACAGGCGATCCCCGTTTCAAGAAGGGCACAGCCGAAGGCGAGGGTGTAATTTGTTGACGATACTGGAACAAAGGAGTTATACGGACTACCTGGCATAATGGCATAGCGGTTGCATGCCTCATCCGACCTTTCTATTGTTAGAGGATTAGAGCTGGTTGAGAAAAAACTGGTTGAGCTGCATTAGGTTTATTAGATAATGACGAGAAAATTGGAAAAATATAGAAAAAATCGGTTAATCCCTTCAAGCCTAAGCATGACCCCATAGCCCTCTCCACTAGGAGAGGACCGCAGCCACGCTATTGACTGCTATCTGTGACTCACTTAGTAGTAGATGTCTCATTATCCTTTCCGCACAGACGACAGAGGGGACTTTCTGCAAGCCCTATCTTATGCCTGTGATATCCTAACTTCCCATGTCCTATGAATAGATCTGTTAGGATTTTGTTCCTCCTGAGCTTGAGTATTTCCCTAGCTCGGTTGGAGATAGGCTTTGAACCCAAAAGTGTTTTGGCCTGTCTGCAACCAGAGAACAAGTCCCACTCATTCTGATGTTCCTCAGTTAGCCAACTGTTGATTACTTCAGTGACTGACCAGCTGGAAATACCTACCACTGACTCGGTTTTTGGTCGCTAACGTATTTAGTGCCTCAAAGAATACCCATACTAATAGCGACGTAGTCGTTGTTCCATTCAAGGCCAATATAGCAGCCCTGCTGTATAAGCAGATATAGGTGTTCCTTTTATTGCGTAATCCCTTGCCTTGTAGGCACACTGGAGTATGGCCATAACCTCAGATTGTAGAACTGTGGCGTAGGACCCCACCTCAATTGTGAAGCCCATTCCATTCCTTCTAAGATATACGTCGGCTCCTGCATTATCCTCGTTCCTAGAGCCATCTGTAAACCAGTTGTCTCCATTACAGGGCAGGTATGCGTTGCAATTAACCCATTCCTCCTTCGTGGATAGGCGAACTCGATACTTCTTGTCGAAGCGGTGGCGAGTGACCATTTTGTCCCTGGGCATGTTTAGGCTAGGCCTTCTCGCGATGTCGACTGAGATCTTCACTGCTGTCGAGATCCTTCTGTAACTCATCAAATTTATCCTCCAGGCCGCCTTTGCAGCCACGGCCTTAATGGTAAGATGGAGGGGCTCTAAGTCTATTAGTGCCCCCAGTGACATCGTGGGTGTCCACTTCGAGGCTCCAGTGACGCCTCTCAAAATCAGTGCCCTGATCGTTTCCAGTCGAGACTGCACAGTGGACAACTCGACCCTGCTCCACCAGACTACCGCCGCATAAGTTAACCTGGGTCGCAAGATCGCTGTATAAATCCACATAAGTGTCTCCGGTTTAAGCCACAGCTTTTTCCTATGGTTCTCCTACAGAGCCATAGGGTCGCTACTAGCTTCTTGCACTTGTTTTCCACGTGCTCATTCCATGACAGCTTCCTATCCAGAATTACTTCTATGTATTTGACTTGTTCTTTGATTTTCATTTGTTGTCATCCAAGTTTCAATGTACTCGTAGTTTCCCACTTGTACCTTCTGGTTAAAACAACCGCATCTGTCTTACTCGGATGAACAGATAATCCAGCTTTCTTACATCATGAATCTACCATCATCAGTGCTTGCTGCATTACTCTGAAGAGCACATCCAGATGCTGACCGTGCACGATAACCAATATATCGTCCGCCTAGCCTATGACGTGAAGGCCCTCACTCGAGAGTAGATGAAGCAATTCATCCACTACCAACATGTGGCACGTCCATTCCACGACTGCAGTAGGCACACCATATGTAATCATGGCCGCCCTGATCTTCTCTACAGAGGTGTTATTGAAGGCTCCTTCGGTGTCCATAAAGGTTCTAATCGCAAGGCCTTTCTCCTTTAGTTGACCTTCAATTAGGTTCACTGCTCCGATTAAGGCCGTCTCCGTCGAGTGACCTTTCGGACTCTTGTGGGTGTACAATTACTTTCATAAGTAGATTTGATGTCTTCCGTAAAAGTTTTGGCTGCCATCTCCAGGGTGTCCACGTCTCAAATTGACCTGAGAACCTCTGAGAGTACACATCTTACTTTCGTGGAAAACTGATCCCAGTCCGTTCTTCTTGGATTTCTGACCCATTCAGGGCCAGCGGATACAACGGATTCCAGCATGAAGTCTATCTGTGAGTGATCTGAGAGAGAGGGTTCCTCTGAAACCCTCCACTTCTTGATACTATCCCTAAAACTACTGGTGCAGAGAGTGATATCAATGACTTCTTCCCTGACCGAATTACGGAACGTCGGGGTGTTGCCCGTGTTAAGAATATCTAAGTCAGTATTGATTAGGTATTCCATTAGCTCATTACCTCTTGAGTTGACGTCGGTGCTACCCCACAAAGTATGGTGGGAATTAGCATCGCACCCAAACAGAAGAGGAATACTTCCTACCTTGCAATATTCCACTAGTGTACTTACCTCCACTGGCGGGTTAGTATAGCTGTCATAAGGAAAATAAGCTGATCCCAGAACTAGGATCCCTATTCCTTTGAGATACATGGCTATCACCATCAGGTCCCTCGAGCATAGTTCAAGCAGCGAGACAGCGCTAACTCCCTTCGTCAGTATACATGCCCTTGGTTTGGCCGCCTTGAGGTTCCTGTAACAAAAAAGATCAGCCCCCCCCCCCCCTAATCCCCTAATGGTATCTCAAACTAACCATGGTTCTTGGATTAGCGAGATACCTCTATGCCTCGTAGCCATGCCCCTCTGCAAAACTGCAGAGGCGTCATTGCTGTGATGCAAGTTAATCGGGGTCATGGTTAGACCAGGAGCAGTCATTTAGGCTTAAAATTGACCTGTCCAAAGTGATAGAAGGGCCTGTTGTTGAGGGTCGAAAGGGCCCTCGTTTGGGTCTCAGGAATATACACGACTAGGAGATGCCTAGTGCCTCTTAACATGTCCCCTTCCTGAGGCTTTTCTTGCCTGACAATTCGCCAGGACGCTGTCTTCAGTGAGGGGTTGAATCCCTCCAACTGACGGAGCACTTCAGACGGGTCTTCCGGATTGCCCTGGAACCATGCCGTAGCTCTCACCATCTTTGGAGCAACTCCACCTCGCCCACCTTAAGGGACGCACCTTCCCACGACTTTTTCTCGACCACCGCGTTAAGTAGCCTAGCTTTAGCCGCTGAGTCGGCTGCCACAAATACAAAGACCCCTCCTCTGCAGAAGGAGGTCACAAATTCTGGCCATTGATCTGGGGACACTTTTTCAAGCGCCCTCCAGGTAGCCTCCCTGAAGATCTCAAACTGCCCACCGCGAACAATGAGTCCGGGTAGTTGGTGTCAGCCACCACCACCGACAAGGGGGTTGGTCCTCTGAGCGGCCGTCAGTCCATCCCCGACGACTCTCTGTTCATCGGATGCTGGGCCGCCTTGTGCCTCTTCACAGGCCTAGCCACCCCCGGTGGGGTGCCCTCTGAGCCTCTGAGCCTCTACCTCTCTTCTGAGCCTGAGTGCTGGATGTCAGCCCTTTAGCTGCCGACGGTCCAGCTCCCGAAGGGTAAGGGTGAGGGTAAGGGTTATTTTGGGCCCGTCAAGGCGTGTCCATATTGATCCCACGAGAAGCTAGGGAAATAAAGGTCTGCCCCTAAGTCACCTTCGTAACCCCTAGGTGCCAAATTGCCATGAGCACGATCGCTCTACATCCGCAGCTTAGGGGGGTGGTCACATTGAGTGAGACACAAGATGTACAAATGTCCGCTTGCAAACCACCATAACAAAAACGGAGGGCTGTTTCTTGGTCGCTATGCGGGCCGCAGGTCATTCCTGTCCCGATTACAAAACTGTAAATCGGTCCGGGAGGGGCCTCGACCCAGGGAACCAGAAGGCCCGTGTTAGCTAGGCTCTTTCACCCTTCTACCATATCATAATCACACATGCGAGGAGAGCCCGTTTACAGGGATCCTTTCATTCATATCCATGCGCATGCAGGCCGAGTTCCTTTTGACCCCCATGTCCCACATGCTTAAGCCTCCCCACCGTTGCACAGTGGACCTTTCTTGAAATTCTGTCTCAAAATCGTAGAACTTTGGACCGGAGTGACCTAAAGGGATATTTTTTTTTTAAATTAAAGAAAAAAATTTTCCCGAATATAGAAAAATTATAGAGAAAGTCAAAAAAAAAATTGTGACCTTGAAAATCTGGATTGAAGATGGAATTTTTGGCGAAAAAAATCATTTATTGAATACCAAAAACGCTTAGATTTTACATTTGATGTGCTATACATGTTTTTATATAGATTTTTGCATGCCCAATCCGAATCTGACATGTAAATCGTTGTAAGACAAAATCCAAAATGGCGAAGTCAATATGGCAGATTCAAATTGTAAGACGAAACCGATTTGATTAAAATTTGCTACAAGGTGGTTTTTCAGGTCGCTAATTACAAATCCAAGGTCAAAATTTAAAAATTCAAGATGGCGGATCCAATATGGCGGACCAAAATTGTAAAAGGGAACCGATGTGACTAAAATTTGCTACAAGGGGGTTTTTCGGGTCGCTGATTTCAAATCCGGGGTCAGAATTATCAAATCAAAAATGGCGGATCCGATATGGCGGACCAAAATTGTAAAAGGAAACCAATGTGACTAAAATTTGCTACAAGGGGGTTTTTCGGGTCGCTGATTTCAAATCCGGGGTCAAAATTTTTAAAATTCGAAATGGCCGATCAAATATGGCGGACCAAAATTGTAAAAGGAAACCGATATGACTAAAATTTGCTACAAGGGGGTTCTTCGGGTCTCTGATGTCAAATCCGGGTCAAAGTTGAAAAATTCAAAATGGTGGACCAAAGTTGTGCAAAAAACATTTTAAGTCGAATAAATTTTGTTCTATAATTTTGGTCCACCATATTGGACCCGCCATATTGAATTTTTCAATTTTGACCCCAGATTTGAAATCATCGAACCGAAAAAATCCCTTGTAGCAAATTTTAGTCAAATCGTTTTCTTTGACAATTTTGGTCCGCCATATTGGATCCGCCATTTTGAATTTTGACCCTGGATTTAAAATCAGCGACCCGAAAAACCCGCGAGTAGTATTCTTTAGTCGAATCGGTTTCCTTTTACAATGTTGGTCCACCATATTGGATGCGCCATTTTGAATTTTTTAATGTTGACCCTGCATTTGAAATCAGCGACCCGAAAAACCCCCTTGTATCAAATTTTAGTCAAATCGGTTTCCTTTTACAATTTTGGGCCGCCATATTGGATCCGCCATTCTGAATTTTTAAATTTTGACCTTGGATTTGAAATCAGCGACCTGAAAACCCACCTTGTAGCAAATTTTAGTCAAATCGGTTTCGTTTTGCAATTTTAGTTTGTCATATTGGTGCCGCCATTTTGGATTTAGTCTTAAAACGATTTACATGCCAGATTCGGATTGGGCATGCAAAAGTCTATATTAAAACATGTATAGCACATGAAATATAGAATCTAAGCGTTTTTGATATTCTATAAACGATTTTTCTGGCCAAAGATTCCATCTTTAACACAGATTTTCGGGGTCACAATTATTTTTTTGCAACACCCACCTCAAAAGTTGACGTTTGCATGCATGTAGATGGTGCCTAAATGACCTTATTTGAGCAGACTGTGCGTGAAAAAATTTTCGCGCATGCGCAGTTTGAAGGTGGCTTACTTTAGACACTGGTGAAAAAGCTGCGCATGCGCACATTCGAGATGAGGTACTTTAGACACTGGCATAGGTAACTTTAAACACTGGTGTTGGGAGCCCCCCCCCACCCCCGGGGGGCAGAAAAGCATAAACGCCAACATTTTTTTTCAATAATTTTTTTCCAACAAATTTTTTTCAACAAATTTTTTTTCACAAAATTTTTTTTCAAACTTTTTTTTGCACAAATTTTTTTTTCAACAAATTTTTTTTTCAATTTTTTTTCAAACATTAAAAATTTTTTTTTTTTTTTGTAATTTCTTCACTCTACTCTATGCAATATAAAATTAGTATTTTTCGTTACCACCTCCTGACAACTTTTTCGGACGGGCGTTGCAAAAAATAGCGTGTGATACACGTGCGCGTAGGTGATTGTTAACTCGTATGATTGCATCACTCGCCTGCGGTTCGAAGCATGAGTCGGTGGTTAGCACTTGTATCACAAATAACTATTTTTGACGTCCTCTATAATTTTTCTATATTCAGAAAGGTTTTTTCTCTAATTAAAAAAAATATATATCCCTCTAGGTCATTCCGATCTGAAGTTCTACGATTTTGAGACAGAATTTCAAAAAAGGTCCACTGTGCGTTGTAGGTAAAGGAGATGTTGAAATGTAATACGAGAACTGTATTCATGTGTGTATTCATTATCGACGGGTGATTCTTTTTGGTCTTCACCAAAAGTCAAAAACCAAATGCGAGAAAATCAGAAATATGCGACCACCCTCCCCCCCACATCGACGATGTGATCGAAATGTTTTCGCAACAAAAGATACCATTTTCTTTTCAGATTCTACGACAAAACATGCAAAAGAAAGATGCTGCTTCAAGCATTGGAAACGGTTGAATTGTAAAAAGTATAAATTTGCAAGTTATACTATTTTCAAGATTTACACTTGAAAGGTTTGCAAAGCGCAGCCTTTTTTTGAGAACTTACTTTTCCAGGATTTACAACTGAAAATCGTGCAATCATAGACATTCATCATTTTTATATCTTTTTTCTTCTATCTTTATTTGTTTCAAATACAAATGCTCGGTTCACAAAGAACCTGCTGTTGCTCAGGATTAATGATCTGTGTTGCTTGAAAATTCATCTTTTGTGGTTCAATTGCACAGTGAGCTGAGAGTCCTCTTAATTCTAGAGCGTTATGAATTAAAGAAATGTTTCTTTTTTTTGTTACTGCTTTTTGAAGAAAATCTTTGAAAAACTCATTCATAATGTTACGAAACAAAATGTTACAATTATTGCTGCTTATTTGAGTGTTCATAAATAATTACGTAATAGAAAATAAATCCAAATTTTAGCTCGGTTGTGAATTCTCTCACTTTGTACTCGTGCATTTAAGGAATTCACAGCAATAGACATTATTTTGATCAAAAGTTCCCCGAGGTTACACCTGGTATCTAAAGTTCTATAGTGCTTTTAGATTCATTATGTTTACTATCAGGTTATTTGCCACCGTCTGCCACCATTGACATTTGACGAAGATATTAGGGGATGAAGTTGAGCGTGCACAGTGGGCTAACTGACCATCGAAAGTGGCCAGAAGTCAAATTTTTGTTTGGATTTATATGAAACTTGTTATGAGGGGGTTTTTAAGGTCGCTGATTTCGAATTTGACGTCAAAATTAATAAATTTGAAAATGGCGGATCCAATATGGCGCCTGAAATTTCTAAATTTGTAGTTATTTATATGAAACTTGGTGTAAGGAGGTTTCTCAGGTCGCTGATTTCGAATTTGACATCCAAATTCATACATCCAAAATGACGGATCCAATATGGCACCTGAAATTTCTAAAATTTTACATATTCATATGAAACTGGGTATTATGGAGTTTCTGAGGTCGCTGATTTCGAATTTGACCTCAAAATGCATAAATTCAAAATGGCGTATCCAATATGGCGCCTCACATTTCTGAATTTTTACTTACACGAACTCAAATTAACCGACGAAGAAGAGTTTGATGTGGACGGAGATATTTAATGAGAGGCAAGAGGACTCATTCCAAAGTTTGATGCAAATATTTAAAAATACAAATACAAATACAAATGAAAAAAAAAAATTGGAAATTTCAAAATTTTAGGCCCTATATTGGATCCGCCATTTTGAATTTAGGAGTTTTTACGTCAAATTCCAAATCAGCGACCTCAGAAATCTCCTTACACCAAGTTTCATATAAATAATTTAAAATTTAGAAATTTTAGGTGCCATATTGGATCCGCCATTTTGAATTTATGAATATTCATGTAAATTTCGAAATCAGCGACCTTAAAAACCTCCTGACACCAAGTTTCGTATAAATAAGTAAAAATTTAGAAATTCAGGCGCCATATTGGATCCGCCATTTTGAATTTATTGATTTTGACGTCAAATTCGAAATCAGCCACCTCAAAAACCTCCACATACCAAGTTTCATATACATCCAAAAAAAATTTGACTTTTGGCCACTTTCGGTGGTCTCCCAGCCCACTGTGAATTCGACTGCTTTTCACTCGAAAAATGTAAAAATTATTCAGTCGTAGCATATAGCATAACATAACTCGATGAGACCTGTGAGAAAATTTATATTTTTTCGTTGAAAATTTGTTTCTCTTTGATTTTGAAAAATAATTTGTTTTTAACTCAAAAGGTACGTAGTGCACTTGGCGAGTCACCACTTTTGTAGAGATTTCGTCTTACTTTTCAAATCGAAAATTCCACTATTTGAGAGTCTCGATCGAGATACTCGCCCAGCACTCGAGGTCACGTGATATTATTGTCCAAGCGTCTCGTTGGACGGAAATTTCAAGTCACAAAATTAATTTTTTTGTAAGCATAGGCTTGTAGAGAATGACGATACAGAACTTTGTTCAATTTTCTCACTTCTACAAAAAAAATGATTGGATCCAATTGCGAACGATTGAAAAAAAAATCCAATCATTCCCAATTGTGTTTCTTAATTGGGTCGCACCAATTGGGAACGATTGCGACCGGCTATCGTTACCTATCATTCTCAATCGCAACTCGCGATGAAGTAAGTCTGCCTTCATGTTAATGGCAGCACATTGATCTTGCGGGAATTATTTGAAACGATTATTCACTTTCTTTTTAATTACATCTCTGCAAAAGATAACTTTTAAAAATATATTAAATTGTTAAATAATTTCCTCGTGATCAAGGAGCAATCACCAATATATTTTAAAATAGCATATTTTGTAAGAATTTTCATGAGTTTTTCATATAATTTGTCATTACATTTTAATTTAAAACAGGTTTCTACGAAGTTACTTCTTAAATAAATTAAGGATATTAATCCAGTTTGATTCCGAAATTCAGGTTGCAAATTAACCCTAATGTGTGTGACAAAAAAACACCTTCATCATTGTAACAGAGTACCCAGGTATCCACTTCCCTTTTTTTAGATTTCTCAATTTGTAACAGGAGAACTAACGTGTGGGGCATTAAGGATCCATTGTAGCTGCTTGTCAAATAGTTCCGTAGCACAGAACATCCCAAGTTATATTTCCCTTTAGAAAAACACAAGTTATATTCTCAACCCCATGATAATATTCAACAACCCCCTAAGACCACCCTTCCTATCCAGACCCTCAACTCGGCAAAAGGTGAAATACTTTGTTAGAAACAAATTTTTTGTTGGAGATTCATGTGGTTGCTTGCAATAATCAAAAATTGATTGAATTGAAAAATATTAAATTATATTCACAAGATTAAGCAAGATCGACCAAGATTTACACATCAGACCTATGGAATTTGGACCTTCCGTCTCAGCAATTCAATTTTCCGGATGTACAATTTAAAATTCTCCAATGTTAAACATTACTGATCTAGAAATCTTTATTCTTGGATCTTTTTTTGTTGAAAATCAAGCTTCTTTACTTGGGGAATAAAATATTTTGCATCGAAATTCGTATTTTTTTAATGAATGTCGATGAACATTGAATGAATTGAATTGGATGAATTCTTTCATGACTAAAAATCCGCATTTCTAGAAAATTATTATTTTTTGGTACGGAAATTGAACGTCTGGGTGCAAACATGACCATTATGTTCAAATCAAGATTCTTTTCAAATTCGTCTTTTCAGCAGAAAATTGGCATTTGCGAGTTGAGAATGATACTTTTCTCGGAAAACGTTCCTCTTTTGCGCTGCGATTCTGACACCTTCAGTTGAAAGTTTACCTACTTTGTTTGAGATTCATTTTTGTATTCTTTTTCGACAATAATCATTTCACTTAAAAATGTATCACTTTCGTCCGAAATTTCACAAGTTTGTTCAAAATTCTGTCTTTGCTTATAGGACTTACTGGTAAAAAACCATGAGGATAATTTTTTCGAATTTCCGCGTACCACGACTAGCCGTACACAGAATTTTTAAATGTTCAAAAAACTGGTTTCGAACATTTTGAAAATGCTCTCAATTTTTGAGCTTTTATCAAAAATATCTGGTTAACGACGACCATTTTTCTTTTTGGTCGCTGAAACAGTGGTTAACCGGTATACCTCATTATAATGAGAATGTAAAAATTAATGTTCAGCATCAAACAGAAACGAATTTTCAATCAAAAAATATAAATTTTTAGAGAGTACTGTTATAGTAGATATTTCATCTGAATAATATATCAATTTTTGTAATGAAAAACAATGTTGAATGGAACCACAAGAGACGTACTTTCAACGAAAATAATATATGTTCTCTGCGATGAATGTAGATACACCAACTGAATTATATTTTATTAATAGACATTGATAATGAACATTGCAGTTCACTTCTTCAGGGCTAACCTTAAACTGAAGTTGCACGTTATGCTGTTCTTATATATGTATTCTCTACGATGCCTGTGATTGGCCAGAGCGCCCCATTGTGGGGACTGGTCGAACTTGGAAATACCTTTTATCGAGTTAATCCAAAATACGGGTCCGCGAGCTTGTCCAACAAGGAACTCCTTTTGCACCCAAAACAGGCTTTGGGTTGCTTTGGAACATTTGCACAGATGTAGCCCCCGGAAGCTATGACCACGATCGTTCGGCGAACGGTCGATCCCGACGCAACCGGAGGAAATACGTCATCCGACTCGTTAGTTCCCACAACACCAGAAGACAGTCGAGTCGGGAATCATTGCACAAGTAATCAACAAATGAAAGATGAAACTGAATTTAACTCAACAAGGCTCAGAAACCTGAATAGACTAGAAGGTACAAGACCTGAACAAGGGAGCTTTACTCCACTACCTGAGTCCCCACTTCAATGCAAAGGAAAGCGCCTGAAACTCAAAGGACAGAGAGAGACCTTCAAGGAGAAAGAGCACTGGGCGAAAACCATTTGATTACCAATGTAACCTTGAAGGCCACTCAAACAAGAATAACAACATCAAATAAAGTATTGACATCCTGCCTGCCTCGTTCGCTGAACGAAACAAATTCCACTTATAAAGGTCAAGAGATGAGTGCCGCCCGCCATGACGCACACAATAAATGTCCAGGTATAAAAAAAAAGCTTCAGGTCCGCCCGCCATGGAACACAATTCACCGCATGGAATCAGCGCACGACTGGTAACCAATAACATTTGACGATCGGGTGATTGAACGTCCTAAAAGAAGTTTTAATAGTGGCAGATCACACGAGTCCATCCTGTCCGGAACTAACATTCGTTACTCGTCCTTAACGGCCATGTCTCACCTCGAAGTAGAGAAGGGATGATAATCAACACGTCTCCAATTCAAAGATTACGCGTTGGTACAGTCCATTTTTCTGAAATGTATTGCACCTGTGGAGTAAAATGATTAGTAAGTGGAGTATCTGACCCAACTTGAGCTTTCCCGATATCCTGCATCAGGAGTTTCGCGACGAATATATATATATATATATATATATATATATATA
>CAKNXH010060529.1:287856-311297 GCA_932178445.1 Andricus quercusramuli | reverse complement strand
CATCAAAATGTGTTTGTAAATCATATCCATCATATTGAAATATGTAAATTAATCCTAAAACAGTTAATTTAGGGTGATGTATTTTCTATACTGATGAAGGATAAATGCTGATAAATAATATTTCACAGTTTATGGATCCAACGTAACAGCTAAATAAATATTTCATAGTTCTATTTGAAATTCGGGCTGTCAATTGCCTTGCTTTGAAGTTTGCAATGCACTCATGGAAAATCTAGCTTTATGAGTCGTCAACTGTTATTAGTACTATTTATTGATCAAAGCACGATCGCGAAAGCGCGGATTATCTTCGTTCAGTCTGTATATCAAGCATCATGAAATATCGATTCTCATCAATTTTGATGGCTTAGTGTTCCATTTTAAGTAGAAAGAACGACGTTCCATTTTTAAAGAGCCATTTTATACAATTTTTCCCCCTTTTTCAGTGTCAATTTTAATTAAATAGAGGTATAAGTTATTTAAGCTGATGTATGAAGCGTGAGTTTATATAATGCAGACAGTGAAAATAAATTTCGATATTTTTAATATTTATGTGTCACGAAGGGTGTTCTTGAAAACGAAACCATATTATAAATACACATTATAAAGATGTCAAAATCCATTGAAAATGACCATAAATAATATTTCATAACAGAAAAATTCTCGTATGAAAATTGGAACAAGACAGTAAAATTCGTATTGTGATCTAAGAAAAACTTAATCAGATTGTCAAGGATCAACACATTAAAAGTGACGTGCTTATGTTCTCGTTGCCTTGCCGGTAACGATTCATGCGTTCATTCCCAATGGTGTCGTAGAGTACATGATATATAGAATTCATCCCGCGAAGTGTTCTTTGATATAATTTGCAACGCGCCTGGTTACATTAAGCTCACGTACAATTTTTGCTGACAAAAATAGTGAAATTAAATTATTTTGAAATCAACTATTTATAAAATCTGGTAAACTATGTGAGTGTGCATAGGAAGTTATATTTTCTTGTTTATGTTGAGATATGAATAAAGCCTATAACGCAATATTATTTCTTATTTTCATTTAGCAAAACTCCACCAATGAAGATAATAACAAATAATAAGGAAGATTTTGAGAATTTTTCAAATAGATTTACAATTATTACATCTAACTTCACTTAAGTCATATTCAAAATTATCTAGATGATGGTAGAAATCGAATGAGCTGGTTAAAAAAAAACACATTTCATGGAAATGTGATTTCCATGATTTCTATATGTGAACGCGTCGCGAAAAAAAAAACTTATTTCGAGTTGATTATATTCTTTAGGAATGTGCCTGAATTAATAAAATACTTTTTTCTTAAAGTGAAGACTCAGTTGTATTATTAAATAATTTTTATTGATATCGGATGGTATACAATTTCATTTTATAATATACAAGGAAAGATTTACATATACGCTTATCGGAATCACCAGAAGAGATGAACTGTGTCGATAATTTTATGCTCTTTTCCAGGAGATTCCTGAACATAAATTGTGCATGGTCGACAGCGGAGCTAGAAGACAGAATTATGAGCTTCGCATGCATTATTACCTTCGTACTCAGGCTGTAGGTATCGACCCTACCTACGTGAGTGTTTTACTCGAAAAATTCGGATACAAGTTTTTCCCTCTGATGGCTGCTTCGTTTGGGACTTTATTAATACTTTCTTCAACGTAGGTTACTTATTTTAATCCTTGCATTATAGATTTATAGCATCATAGTTCAAAGTGCAAACAATACACTCAACTCCCGATATAAGACCCCCGATTTACAATATTCCTTGAGCACTCCGCAGTTTCGTGATGAGAAGAGATGTGGGCCAAAAGAGAGGATGTGCTCTGTCAGGCGTGACAAACAGCTCGAGGGCCGCACTTTCAGGGCGTTATTTGCATCAGGCTGTGCCATGCCTCCAAATCAAACAGAAATGATTCATGCGGTCCTGACTGTTTACATTTAGGTTCTTTCGATTTAGAATCAAAGCCAAGGCAAGCCATGTCCGAAACTGGCCCTATATCGGGATTAGAGGGTAGTTTCATTTCAAGCAGTACCGAAATTCTTTGTGTGTATCGTAGGAAACTGAAGGAGGCTAGATTAACCAAAATTGAGTAAGTGTAGCACGAAAATTTTCGGTGAGCCTAGACGCTTCTTTTATTTCGATATTGAAAAAAATTGATATGTTCAGATAGTAAAAAAAAATTTAGTTGCAAAAAAAATGAAAAATAAAGTTTTTTCATAAGTTTTGGCACGACAACTACCTTGAACTAGTTTTTGCGCAAAAAATCAGATTATGCACAAAATAAATTTTTTATCAGTTTGAGAATTAAAACGATATTCTATTTCCCGTCTCTTTCTCGATATCACTGGGAGTACCCCTACTTTACCTGCCGATGGTGTTACAGTTTTAAAGTTGCTGAAGTATTTTACAGAATATTTCTGGCATTGCCCTGTTGGATTAGGTTTTTGCCTAGTTTATCAGTAATTTTTAAATATGATTCAATAGGAAGATATGTCATTCGCGCAAAAGGTATAATATGAAATTTGGAATACAATGAGTGCCTTATCTCACAATTAGACGCAGTCATCTTTTGATGTTTGAGGATTTTCAAAAACGTTGACACAATTATGCCTCTGGGGGGTAACTGCTGAAAGGCTGTACCGAAAAATATTTCCGGCAAAAATCGAAGGTCGGCTAAAAATCGAAAGTCGGTTGAAGGTTCAGAACAGCCAAATGACTCGATGCAGTCATATTCCAGGAATCTAACTGCATCGCATACATCCAAATCCTTTTTGACAGTGTCAACAGTTCAGGACACATTGTCTGTCATAGTCAAAGGACATAGCTGTAACAAATTGTATAAAGAATTACGTGAATAATCTGTGTGGATTTTTAAGCTCATCTGATTCGAGTAGTTTGAGCGATTATGTCTCTGCATTGTATGAAGACGACAAAGATCCTTCGCCCCACGACGAAATGGGGTCCTCTGTACAAGAAAATACATTCCGGGCTAGCACATCTGAAGATAAAGAAGTAGAGTGTCCAAGCAAGGATCAGGCTTCTTCAAAAATTCTAAGTAAGGAGTTTCAAAGCAATCGAGAAAAGAGTGAATGCAGAAAAGGCCATGGCTCCACCAATCCATGATGATGTGGTGGTACACTTGGCGAATATCAGAAAAGACAGCCTTCGGAAAGAAGAGTTGAAAGACCTGTTTGAAGAATATTCTATCCCTAGTAATTATGCAATGATTCAGCCTTAAAAAATTAACGCTGAAATACTGAAAGTTGCTCTCCATGAGTCTGTTATAACAAGACACAATCGGCTTGCGCCCAAGAGGGAGAAAATAAGGTTATGTTTGTCAGCCTTGGGTACTATAGTAAACAAGTTACTAACAGAGGAGAATACCAGCGAAATTGAGTGTTATCGGAAACCTAACCAATATAGGGAGACTGCTAATCGATCTTTAAAGAGAAAAATCGATTACAAGAAAAACACTGATTTTGGAACTTTGAATTCCTCGCTGAGAAGCAGCTAGGGGAAAACTGACTGACGAATTGCTTTTCGGTGATAAATTAGAGGATGACATTAAGACTTCAGAATTGCTCTGAAAATTCAGCATAGAGCTTAAATCCCCGCTCGAGGCAACCACGTCAAGGAAAACGTGAAAAAACTTGAAGGACTTCAAATCCTTCTAATTCAGGCTGAGGTGCATGTTGTGGCGAGGAATGAGTTGATGGTTTTTGGAATAAAGCTGATCAGAAAATTCATATTAATTTTTTGGAATGGTTACCACAATTTCCGGGTCTTTTTAGAATTACAAAAAAATTGAAGTGGTGTGAAGACAGCATTTCATTTTATGTGTTTTTGCTTTATATATTAGTTTAAAATAAAACTTTGCAGCTGATTTTAAATCGACACGTCTCGAACCAGGAAATTTAGTATCAACTTTAGAGCTAAGCGTATCAGAAGGTGGTTCTTTCAATTCGCGCATTAAATATTGCCTTGTTTGCGAGTAGAGCTAATGCAAAATGCAGCAATCTATTTTTTTGGAGAAAGATCCAGGTTCAATTGCAGTGGGTTCTTTCACATTAGATTGGTCACGGTGTTTCTTTCACGCATTTCTTCTTTTCTCTCTCATTAAAAAAATATTAAGAAAAATGAAGAGTGAGGGGTCTTGAGGCCTCATTATTGTTTCATAATAGTCTGCCTAGCCATGGTATCCCCTGTGCATGTCAATGTTCGAAAGCGAACCAATTACTTTTGTACCCTCTATTAATCTATTACTCTTCTGAAATAGGACAACATCATCCTCTACAGTCATAGCTTTCCCTTTTGCCAGGAGTTTTGTCCGGGATACCTTAACTTCTAGAGGTATACCTGGAGAGATCATCGATATTACAACTGCATCGATCAGCATCTCATCACTGCGACATTACGAGGTATTAATCAGGACATGGTGGCAATTCTGTGATAATTAGAATGTTAAAGTTTTCTGGGCTTCAGTTTCGGACGTCCTTCAGTTTTTAGCGGCAGAATATAATAAAGGAGCATCATACGGTTGAACGAACTTATCAATGTCAGCTATAGCCCTCATTCTAGACCATGAAATTGAACATTATTCAAGGGTTGAGAGTTTTTTTTAAGGCATAGCCAGGTTAAGACCACCTCAACTCAAGTACGGCTCAACTTGGCACCCGAAAATTGTATTAGATTTTTTCAGGAAATGGGTTCCGAATTTCTCTTGAAAATATTACGCAAAAATTGCTTGTTTTACTTGCTTTGGTAACGGCTCAAAGGCTGCAAACATGATCCCTGATCAACTGAATCGAAAACAGCTGGTACTTCTGACACCCTTCCACAGTGAAGCAAACATACGTCCTGCATCAGCTGTGATGACTTATATCCAGAGAACGAAAGAACTTCGACGGAGAACACAAAACATTTTAGAGGCCTCATAGACAGTTGGTGTGCAGATGTTAAGTTGATGGGCAAAATTCACCTTGGAGGAGAGAGGAGTGGATACACAGAAGTTTTCTGCTGACAGCAGAAGACACGCATCTATTTCAGCGCCAAAGCGTATGGGTGTGAACGTTGACACTATTGCAATTACTGTTAGGTGGACGAAGTAGCCCGAAATCTTCGCGAAGTTTTATAACTTGAATATTGTAGGTGATCAATTCACATTCAGTAACTTAATTTTGCAATTGAGGAAATGATCTTATGTATACTTGTAATTCAGTGAAAATATTGTACATTTTCTTCTACTTTCTACTTATTTAATTCTAGAAGTTCTGAATAAATAAGACCAAAAACAAGTCGCTGCCGTACCTATTTCTTCAAACTTCTACCAGTGATCTAGAAGAAGAGGCGCGAAATAAAATTCAACAATTAAACGAACTTACCTGGAAGTGAAGTTCTATCGGAATTGTTTGTAGCAGCCTCTCTTCCAAAAAGATCAGAAGCATATGCATAATGGTACCATATAGGGACGGTAGGACGCACATTCCCTCCCGAGTAAAAATGCTTCGACTTGGTTTCGACTTGAATTGCCCCCAATCAAGACATGCTGAAGTCGAAAAGGTCGACTCTAGCATGTCCCCTTATTGAGACGGAGCCAGACTTCAATTTATGTATTGGAGACAAGTTTCTATGTCTTGAAGACATATATTTATATCTTGAATCGAATTTTTAATACTTCAAGTGGAGCGGCTTATAACTTCGAGTATGTCACCTAAAAAACTAGGGTTTCCATTAGAAACAATTCTTGTTTCCAAAGGCGCTGCAACAAAAAGGAACCTCTCTCGCTGAAAAGGAACCCAAAATGATAAATGGTTCCTAAATGAAGCCAAGCGCGGATTAAAATGGTTTTATGAGAGCCTCTTTCTCACTTCTGCCTTGACTCATTTCAAATATATATCATTCTGACTGTCATAAGAGCTCATCTTTTTTAATAACTAAATAATTTGGTTATTTTCATACATACCACGCTGAAAACATCAGTTCTCGTGAGATCACTGAAGTTAAGCAGTGTTGGGCGCGGTTAGTTCTTGGATGGGTGACCGTTCAGGAATACTGCGTGCTGTTGGCCCGTTTTGAGACCCAGCCAGACATCGACGTCTTGGAGACGAATTCAAGACATTGCCAAGTCGAACTCAAGTCGACGCATTTTTACTCGGGTTCTGAAGCCTAAAAACTGTGGCACCATCGGCAGGTAAAGTAGGGGTACTACCCGTGATCTCGAGGAAGAGGCTGCTACATACAATTCCGATAGAACTTCACTTACACGCAAGTTTGTTTAATCGTTGAATTATCAGTCATATTTTATTATTATCTCAACAATACCTTTTGTAATTGATAATTCAGAAACTTAGGATGGAACCTAATAACTACGACATCAGATCTGTATAAAAAACGTATTCAAAATTTTAATATGAAGAAATATAGTTTACTGACAACACTTCTCTAAATATTATACGGAAATACCTTTAAAACATTTTGAGAAAATTCCTTGAAAATTTCTCTATGTGTGTGTTCCATAAAGTTCTTATATAGTGCTAGAAAACATATAATAGAGGTTAGGTTCGAAAAATGTGAATATTATGTTTATTTATAGTGCAAACAGTAAATACTATACATAAATATACTCTAAATAAATATACTATTCACATTTTTCGAACATAACCTCTATTATATGTTTTCTAGCATTATATAAAAACTTTATGGAACACACACATAGGGAAATTTTCAAGGAATTTTTTCAAAATGTTTTGAAAATATTTTCTTATTATATTTAGAAAAATGTTGTCAGTAAATTATATTTCTTCATATTATAATTTTGAATACGTTTTTTATACCGATCTGATGAGGGAAGCCAGCTGGGTTTCCGAAACGTTATCTATTCGTATATTTTTTAAATAAAATTCAAATTATTAGTCTGGAAGATGTCGTATTTATTAGGTTCTATGCGGACTTTCTGAATGATAAATTCTCCCAGACGTAAAAAAAGAAATTATATTCTTCTTGTAAATTGAAATTATACGCATCGACGAATATTGCGTCTTTTTTGTTCATTTTGTTCATTTTGCGAATTTAAATATGTTTCTACGTAATATTTTTGAAAATTTTGTAATTAAATTCTTTCTTACTGTCACTTATATTTGACTAATTTAAAAGAAATAGTTGAATTACATTTAATCATGACTTTTTTCTAGGAAAAATATGCCATACAACTCTACTATTCCCAATTTTAAAAATAAGTCAACAATCTTCAAATACAGTTATCTGTTTAAAAAACTTGCAATCGCTTCATGAAATTCACCAATAGAAAAATTCAATTCCAAAATTAGAAGCAGTAGAAACATGAGACATCATTCATTAAAATTTAACCATCTTTCAAAAATTGGTAAGGAACGATAGTAAGACAAATTTCAGTTGTAAAAAACATTGTTGAAATGAATGTTCTCTATAGGCTTAAAATATTTTGCATCAAAATTATTGTTAAGTATTTGAAATTACTTCATTATGAACATTATTTTGATTCTTGAAATCATAGAAAAACTATTTTTTCTTTAAATCTGTTTTTTGGGCCTTAACTGCCTTAAGGTAGTTGTCATGCCAAAAGTAAGGCACCTAGAAAAAACGTTGGCTTGGATTCTGAGAATTAAGATTATATTATTAGGAATATCTTTGAATAGAAGACATTATTTGTGTAAAAAAGTTTAAAACATACAAAAAATAATAATTTCAACAATAGCTTTTTTAATTAAATTTCTTCTTCAATGGTTGTATATTACAATTGTTTTAAATGGTTGAATTGCTTCTTGTAAGTTTTAGGATTTTGTCACTGAAAATAATATTCCTTATTTGAAATGACATCATCGGTTACATTATTTTGATTCTTAAAATCACAGAAATTCCAGTTGTAACTGTTTACCTAGGCATATGAAGATACCCCATATCATATAATTTATGTTAGGGATTAAAAACTATTTAAACGTATTCAATAAAGTTAATATAGATAACTATGCAAATTCATCAATTATGTTTCAGACTACCAACCTGAAAATTCCGAAAAATTCATTTTTTCAGGGAAGAATTTAAATCCAATATCGTGTTGTAAAAGGTTAAATTTTCTGTTTTACTTGTGCTTTTCCAAATTGAATCTACTAAATAAAGAGAACCTCCTGTGTTAACCCAATTTTCTAAGATGCAATTTTGCTTAAACTCAAGACTTATTTCTATTATCTCGTAATTGTTTTAATTGCTTTCACTAAGAATTTAAGATCTCATTAGACTCAATTCAATTCTCATTCCTAATTTAGAATCTTATATTAGTTTTTATTTATCTTCTTCATTTTACCGATTTTTGAACTCTAATGAGGTCAACGAAATCGTCCCTAGAATTTTATGGCTCAGAAATTAATCGTCCTTGTCTAGTTCTAGTTCCCCAAAGGAGGTCCCTGGAGAACGTATGCAGGCCGCTCAGCACGCGGCCGTGCACTGCAAGTCGTGCTTTTCGTTGAGCGTGCCAAAACATGCGGAGCTTTCGTGGACACTGTAACGGCCACTTTTTCTGGGCTGTATGATTGGTCCACCTTGGAGGCTGCGCGGCCAGAACAGTATGATATTGGTCGACAGGGCAGAAGACAAACGAAACCTAGTGTTCTGCGATTGGCGAGGGGCGGAGCCAACTAAAGCATCCGCGAAACTTCTCTCCTCACCCTCGAATCGTGCCGACTCCTCTTCTTCCACCCCCGATCGCTACAACCCCTTTAACCCCCTTTTAGTCTGTCGCAAGCTCTCACGGCGCGGAAACCCCCATTATTTAGGTCACAATCCCGTTACGGAATTTTTTCAAGATTATCTTCCTACTTACCCCCATCAATATTCCCGCTTGTTATTCGGAACGATTCTTGGTACCGGATGCACTTCCGCCTATGAGAGCTTGCGTCGAACCAACAGTGTAGCTATTAAATTTTGGAGGATGAAGTTTAAAAAATGAAAAAAAAAAGAAACTCTTAACCGAATAAAACATACAAATTGGGTCTAAGCTTGGTTGGAAGACTTTGAATGTGGAAAATGTATATCGAATTTGTTGGCAGCAGAATATATTCTAGGAGCAGTTGATATTCACATTTGCAATAATGAATTAGAATTTTGGAATACATTCAACAATATTTTCGCTTCATGATCAAGGAAAAACAAATTTTATGAAAGCGTATGAAATGAATTGTTGATAAATTTTTGACAGGAAACTAAGCTGGTGATCGTCATTATTGGACAATAATGACAATTGTTGTGAATGTTTCTAGAAAAAATACAAATCGTCCCATAATTATTGTTATTAATTTATTTTTCATTTTCAGAATCTTATTTACTTGAGCTATGTGGGGAGGTGAGACGGATAGTGGTGCTGAATAATTATGAATGAATAAGTAATAATACATTACACACATCAGTATAAAAACTTTGTAACTGAGTACTAATAATTCAAATACAGTACCTCTCAAAAGCCTATACTGATTTAAAATAGTAAATTGAAACCGCTGAAGTTTTGGCACTTTTATCATATGCACCAGGAAGTGGTAACATCACTAACATTTTTCTTTTTTGAGGTGGATTGTTTCCCGTAGACCCTTTTCATCTGATCGCCATTCTTACATTCACGAGCTTCGCCGGATCTGTAGAGACCAACACAGTTGATCGGCTCTCGTAATAACCGTTCGAGCTTCCTCAGATATCTACGAGCGTTCATATCAGCTATACTGGAAAATGTTCCTGGAGGTTGACTCAGGCTAGCAAAGTTTTTAATAAATATATTATCAGCTTCGTAACCTAGCAGAACAAGCTCTTCTCACGCTTCTCCCTTGGGCGAGATTGTAACGGGTTCGGATTAAGGAGAAGGGAAAAGGAGATACTTAGGGGTAATCAAACCCATAAATAATGCAAAAGAAAGGCATACAAACCACATATATCTGCGAATACCCATCCCATAGATACAATAAATATTCACTAATTCAGAAAATTCTTTGTAACTTTCATCGATAAATTGTAAAATAGTAAATACATTTTTAATAAACAGCGCGTAAATTTCGAGAAAAAAGTTTCTTATTCTGGTGCCAATTTTTAATACTTTTCACGCTTGAGATTATTCAATATAAAAAAATAGGTTCACTGCATCGATATAATTCAACACAACCTTTTTCAGTTCATTGCCCCCCCCCCCCCCCACTGAACCACTTTGTTTTGTCCGCTTCGAACGAAATAGAGAAACGAAGATTGGGCAGTTGCTAACTGCGCAGTTCTTTCGGTCACGATTACTTATATTTCTATTACCATTTAGGAATTCTAGGAAACTACTTGTAATTTTCTGATACCGTTTTTGAATCAGTGACTTTAGTATCCTCAATGCGTCGGAATTTTCCGAACATTTCTAAAAGTGTGGATAATTCTGTAACATCTATCGAACAAGAATGCAGCTAATCGAATAGAGCAAATAAATTATTCTAAATTAGATTTATTTAGTTGCAAACTTTTTCAGATTGAATGGTCACTCAATTTAAAAATTTTGGTTACAGCAAAAATATATTTATTCATTTCAAACATTAACACTCGTTGAGTTTTTCTATTTTTTTCAATACCTCAAAACATCCTTTTTAATATTTATATTTTTTCTCTTAAACTGAACCTGTATGTAATAATTAACAATCCGAACTCAATGTCATCAATTACATTTGTTTCCGAATATATGATAAATCACTAAGTTTCGCCAAATAATTGTTTTCAGCTGTTGTATTTCTAAGCCAGAAAGCAAATTAATAAAAAAAAATTTAAGTTAAAAACAAATGATAATTTAAATGTCGTTATTTCAACAAAGATACCTCCTTGGCTACAGGTCCAAAACTTTTCCAATCTGAATATTATTAACATCATTACATTTATCAGTATGATAATCAATAACAACATAAAAAAATTAGCAATAATAATGTGACTATATTGATATTATATATTTTTTTTAAACATTCCAGCATACAAAAGTTTTCTCCTTTTTTCACTTCAACTTTTTTTATCAAAAAGTAGTTTTGATTCACCGCTTACTCGTGCTCAACTCAATCCAGGTCGACCGTTACGTGACCTCTGAATTTTTACACTGGCACGTACCGAAGTTCCGGGGTCTCCCTCGGTTACTTGAGTATGTAGAGCAGCAGCCAGAATCGAGATTCGCAAAGTTTGCCCTTAATTATTAATTATCAGGTATCAGCCAAGACAGTATGGTACGACTAAACCACGGTAAGGAGATGTAACGGCTCCTCTGTTTTGCGAAATACCTCTTTGCTCTTGTTCTGCAGATAGAAAACTTTTATCGTTCCACACTGGCTAAGTTTTGATGAGGTTGGAAGTAAAATTAAATTTTCCAGATTCACGCAAAAATCATCTTAAGCGATGAACATTAATTTAGAATTCAATTGTGCGGCGAGAAAAAATATCCGAATAAAAATATAACTATTTTCCCATCGATTTGTTTCACATGCTAATATGACGCATCCATGATCCGTCAAAAAAGTGTGCTAATAACACTTTTTCCAATTGTTGACGTGATTAGGCTGAATTATTGAACAGGTAAATTACAAATACTCTGAAATATTGAATTTGTAAACAAAAACTGTTATTTTTTTGTATCATATTTTTACTAACTCATTTAAATATATTAACTTTGTGTATTAAATTGAAGCAAAAGTTCAGAAAATTTCGCTAAAAAAGATCGCCATAAAAAGCTTTTAAAGTGGATGTAAACTGAGGAAAATAGAAGCTTACAGCATAAGTGCCTCAGGCACTTTTTTCAAAAAGGCAACGTTCTTTATTGTAATATGCGAAGAAAGCCAAGTAAAGAGTCCAATTTAACGCTAGAACTCTATTTTCCCCAGACGCGGCCAAGCCTGGCAGAGAAATTGGGATTTCGTGTTTGCAAATTGCACTTGAGTAATTATAATCTTAGACCTGTTAATAAAAATACAAATGAATATTCAGATATTGTAAAACACTATTCTGTTATCGTATAAAATTTGAAATTTAAATTTGATAAATTTTTCACCTTTAAATTAAAAATGCAAACTTAGATTAGTTGAAATGGCAGCTAGAATACAGCGTATTCTGAAAATGTATCCCCCTTGGTCTTTCATGTTTGTCGAATTCACTTAAGCATCCAAAAAAGTAAAATAAATTAGATTTTCTATTAAATAGTTTAACAGCGGATATTTAAAGTTTTATTCCGATTTTTAGAGTAAATACCTGCGGAATTCAGTACGTGAATAAAAAAGCATTCTCCAACGGAAGGTGTTGCTCGGCACTGCTAACTTTCAACGTATTTTTTTTCAAAGCAGTAGTTAACTATATAGCAGCGTAAAGCAGCAGCTGCAGTTACCCCCTCAGCTTTAAGTGTTATTCAGGAAGACTCAAGCTAATTTAACTATATACCTATCCCGTGGTGTACGATTTCATACATCCCTAATTAGAGTAGGTTAGTTAAGCACTTTACCCCAGGAACCTACCTAAGATCCACTTTGAACGTACGGTGCTAGTACTTAACCGCGTGGGATGCTGCGTTGCCAAATACGTTTCCGGTTGTAATTCTGACTTTCTCAACAATTAACACCAGTAGTCATTTTACGAAATGATAGGAGGATTTCGGAAACAGTGAATGTTCGAATTTACTAATATAGGCTTTTAACTTATCCAACGACATTTCGATTGCCATATTCAGAAATCCCGCTTATGAGCAATTATTAAGGAATTTCAAGAAACATAACTCTATTCTTACGCATGAACCAATTTAAGACTTGCATCTTGATTTACAATAAATAATTTCAAGGAAGAAGCTGAAATTTTTTTTCTTATAAACGCCAAAACATCAAACCTAAATCCTTCTTTGAAAAAAGGTGCTACTTGCCAAAGTTACTTCACGATCAGCCTCAACCAACTTCAAACTAAACTTCTAACTCAACGACAGTTCTCTTTAGGATTTTAGGATTGAAAAAATATTCCTAATAAAAAATTCTAATTAATTGCACACTGTGATACACAAAATATGTAGTAAAAAAATTTGTATAAGCTCTTGTGTCAAACAAAAACTGGGTCTTCTGTAGAGGTTTTCGTATCGCAAATATGGGGCATTGTTCTTAAGGTTATTGAAAATTCTTACCGAACAAAAACTGTTTGCAGAATTCAATTGATTCATGTTGTCCAAATATTTTGAGCAAAGAAAGAAAAAGTTAATGAAGCCCTTTTTTCAAATTCAAATTTTGAATTTTCAAGATTCTTTTTTTTTCTAATAAAAAATTGTAATTATGTGTGTGTTTTTCGTTTCGCACAAAAGTTTATAAGAACTTTTTCACTACATCTTGCACACACACACCCACACACATACACATTATCGCTAAAATTTTGAATTAAAAAAAATCAAATTTGAATTTTCAAAAACGGGGCTGAATCGATTTTTTTTCTTATTAGCTGAAAATATCAAAGTAAACAACATCACATAATTGAATTCTGCTGAGAGTTTTTGCTAAATAAGAATTTTCAATAACCTTAGGGATGAAAAAACCCTAATTGCTGCACGAAAACCTCAATAGAAGACCCGCAGTGTACGTCTGACATGAAAGTTTATAGGAACTCGTTTCCTAGATATCTTATAAAAAATTCCACTTGAATTACGTTTCAAATTTTTCACTTCGAAATATTAGCGCAACTTTAGAGAATCAAGTTCTGCAAAAAATGGCGTTGAGAAAGGAGTTTAGGTTGAAGTTGGTTGAGGCTAAACGCGACTTGTCTTATAGAATTGTATATATGGGATATAAAGCAGAAGCAATATAAAATTCGTCACTGGTCAGTAATCGGAAGAGTATAATCTAAAAAATTGATGTTTCGAGTTTTCAACATTATTTTTGTCAATTAATAATTTGAACGCAAATTGTCCGCTGATAAGTATTTTTTTTCAAATTAATTACATCGGAATTCTGCAGAGAGTGGAAATACAACTTTTGGGGTATTGTCTCCTTTTAATCGAAATTAATTTAATCGAAATTCGTTACTATGTATATATATTGAACTAACTAGCTATAGAATTAATGGAAAACTTTTTTTGTTACGTGATGACATGAATTCTCAGAGACATTTAAAAATTAATGAATAACTCGGAAATTGTAATTGTAAATGAGAAAAACGTTGTATTTTATAATTCTGCAAATAATGCTCAGAAATACGTGTATGGAACAATTAGATCTTAAGCTTTCTGTTAAAAGATATAATGCAATAAATTTAAAAAAGGTAGTCAAACATACGTTACCGAATGAAAACTCATATTAATTCAATTTTATTTTGACACCTAAATAAAACCCTTTAATTGAAAAGATAATTTCTCCTAAGGAATTTTGATTGTATATTTTTTTATGTTTACTCACATGAAAACTTAAACTACTATTGAAAAAAAATATCAAGAAAATTTTTGTCGTACCTCAAAATATGCAGTTTTATTATTCTGTGATTAGAAAAAAAACTTAAAATCTGAACAAAATATATTTAGAAGTCTAGACGATAAATAATAATTGAAGGTGAATGATCGTCTTTGAAATTATCCACATATATAAACGCTTTTCGATTTCGATTGTGTTAACTTCGATCATTTTTAAGCTAAAACTAATTTCGCACTAAAAACTTCAGAAAAAACAAGAAGTATGTCTCCATAGACGCGTACATTTTTTAGAGCATTCTCATTCGATCCCTGGAGTTGAGCAGCGCTTGACTTGACTACACTCGGATGGGGGCCATCGTTAACGAGTGGGTGTATACATCAGTTTTCATGCTGTCTTCAAACTAAAACTAATAATAATACCTGAATCAGTATTTTTTGTGAACCGTCGAATGCAATGTTTGTTTCGTGAAAATTTACGATAGAAATATTTTGTAGTTTTTGACATTCGCAAAGATATGCTTTATATTCATCATGCAAAGGAACGGAAGTAGAAGTATAAAAATATCAATATTCTACAACTTTATCTTGGAATCATATTGTAAAAAACACATGATCTGAGTAATTTCAAGTAAGTGTTCTTGATTACTTGTTCAAAATTTTAATAAGGTTTCTTTTTCCAATTTATACCATATAAAAAAATTAATTAAAATTTTGTAATACGTAGCGGCTATGTATCCATTTTTCCGACATCTATATTCATCTGATAAGAGTCATTACACGTCAACCTGAACTTTTTTAATTGCTAGTCGAAAGCCCTTAAGATAGGAAATGAAAAATCTGACCTCAGTTTAATTGAGCTACGGAAAACTAAAACCGCCTTACTCCACGGAACCTAATTTTACAGGAGAGACAGAAAACTTTTCAGGCGAATAATTTGCAAGGGATCGCAATAATTATGTTTTTTATAGTTTGGAGGGTCAGTTCAGGGAACAATTATGTCAAAAACTAGATGACGCTATTTCAGAATTTTAAAGTTTAATGTCAATTAATATGTAGCTGGGGCGGTTTAGCATTTCCACATATGGTAATGCAAAAATTAACTAAATCGTCAAGAAAATGATGCAAAATGAATATTTTTATATTCGTTACAATTATCCAACAATCAATTGACAGAAACAACGGAAAAGTTCCATGAAGATGCATAACACTTCAACATTACTCTAAGCATTCAGAACTATAGATACATTTTTGGAAAGGCAACGAATTTTGATTTAGAAAAATAATTGAATACTTTTTATTTACAATTTTTTGAATTTGAATGCTTTAATTTTTTTAATACTTCACAACATTTAAGTAATTAATTAACATATTTTCCTATTTCATGAAGTTTTTAAAATGATTTTAGTATTTAAAGTGGACGTGAATTCACTCTAAATAAATAAACAGTTAATTTTGCAACAACTTCTCATTGAGAACCTAACATTTGGCAACATGATATTGGATGAAAATTCCCAACGTGCGCAGATCTAGGAGGATCGGTAATCCATTTCAAGGCTGACATGCCACGGGCTTTGCTTTGCTTTCTGCCAAAGCCGGGAGCTAACGTTACTTTCATCCTTGTTCACGAGGGGACTAATAACGAGAGTGGCCGTCGCGCATGTCACATTCGTAAATACCCTTACTCTACTCGACACTCACCCTAAATGACTCAGTAAAAAATTCCAATTTTCTTCCGGAATGTAAGAAATAGTATGCATTTTAATGGCCATTTAAGAGAGATTTGTCCAATCCTCAAACATATTGTGGCACAAGATTTTTCCACGTGTCCACCTATTAATGTCTTAATTCTAAACATAAATTCAATGACAATATACATTTCCAAAATATTAATAGTATATTTTGTACCTATAGGAGAAGAAAATACGCTTAAGTCATAGGTGCACACAATACCTTCTATACTCTTTATATACAAGTTTATTAGTCTTTTTTTGTTCTGAAAGTATAGTCGCTCACACAAAAGGAGAAGCGGCTTACTTTTAGACCTAAAAAGAGGCTGATAAAATATATCATGCCCGCGTCACCGGAAACATGATTGCACTTATCTGAAAAGGTCCTATTAGAATTTCGATTGAAAAATATCGAGACAGAGGTACGATTTTCAATGTTAAATTTCCTACACCGAGATCATCACTATTTGACAAGTAAATATCGTAATGCAGCTGATGAGAATTTCATAAAACCTGACCTGCATTAGACTACCGTATTTCTTCACGAAAGTAAATCACAAAAATCTATTTCCATAGCAATGAATCTCTCAGATATGAAATATTTAATGAAAACGAGGAATTATAAATAAAAATGATGTAGACTTACTCTGACAAGAAATAATAAATTCAGAGTATTCCGGCACTAAAAAAGCTTTTGTTACGTGACTGAAATCCTTACACAATCCGTCAAGTTTTTTTCTGAGGTACAACAAGCTCGAAAATACTGATTGTTTCCGAAAGAGTGGAAATTAGCCGGAGGAATGTAATTGAAAAGAATGGAGTAGAGCATGTCTACACGCGCATCGTACAGGAGAGTATAGCTTATGAATTATTTATCAAGGACCATAATGGCCCACGTTTTTAGTATAGCGGTGTTATTACCGCGGCATTCGTCGGCTCGTGACACTAACCGGAAGGCGAATATTGTACCGGGTCGTGTGACGTTCCGTACTTATGGATTTTATGAATGCAGATTCAGATATGCACTGACCGTATCTCTAGTCCGACTAACTGCACGGATAACGAGCCGCCTGTTTATGCTATTGCATGGCGTTGGGAACGGATTCAGCACGAACAACCTCAACGTGTCAAAGAAAGATAATGGGAGCTGTCACAGACTTAAGGGCCTTCTTTTCGGACAATATGGTCCGTTCCTCATTTGAACAAGAGGAGAAAATTTAATGTGAAATTTTTTATACCAGTGGGAAAAAGAAATTGTATCCTGAGGAGGCGACTTCCTACAGACATCCTCGGAACGTCCATGTCTGTCCAATTGATGACTCAAATACGTATGATGTCCTAAAGGCGTCTCTAATATATAAGACGTCTTTGGGAGATCAACTGGACTGACATGTACATCGTCAAGGCGTCTTTGGCGCACATATCGGAAAGCTTAGTAATCTCGAAATCTCCAGAAAACAATAATACACTCTGAGACGAGGGGCCGTCCACTCTAGAATCGATTCTACGTGAGCATAATTATTTCATCAATTAGAACACGATTCCTGTGATTCCATACATGAAGCATAATCCGGTTTGATTCTGAGCGTAAGGAAAGAAAAGAATCGAATCCAAACTCAGAAGATCGCACAGGGATCATTCTGACAGTTGCGCGCATTGAGTTGCATCAGGACGACTGATTTCTGTTGATTCCGCCTGAGTCCAGCTGATTCTTCATCGATTCCTTCGTTTCTCGACCACACTAGGGGAGCGTTTACATATTACGTAGCATTAAAAGTGGGAGGTCGGGGTTCGTGTTTCGTTACGATCTGTTATATGGAAGGGGGGGGGGGGGTATTTTCAACCTGATTACATAACATGTTTAATTGCATGTATTTCTCAGGGTGGCCTGCTGGACTGGGAAACCAGGGAAACCCAGAAATGACCGGGAATTTTTCGGAGACTAGGAAAAAGGGGGAAAAGACAGGGAATTTATTTTGCGACTGGGAATTTCACAAATTTTTAAAAGAAAAATCTAACCATTCAATTGAAATATCACGAACTTCATGTCACATGATATATCATGAAATTTAAAATAAATTTGATTTCAACTTTTCTTTTAAACGTTAAGTTCAGTTGTTGGTTTTGTCAATTATGAAACCATTTTATGATATATATTATGGAGCATTTTTAAAATGCAGTTTTGAAGACTTAAACAATACAGAATGACAAGCGTTTGAAATTAATATTTGTTGACAAAAAACTTCTGTAATTAAAAACTAATTAACAATTTCAAAAATGGAACTGTAGTTCAAGAATTCGAGATTGAATTGCATTTTTAATATTTTTTAACATTGAATAATTTACAGGTATTAACGTTATAAATTTGAACTATTTCCATTTAACTTAGTAGGCACACAAATATAAACGTCCGATTGAAAATTTATCAACTACTTTCAACACTTTTATTAAATTAAAAATAATATTCAAATATTGTTTCAGTCTGAAATATTCCATTTTTAACCCATTTGAACTGAAATTTTTTAACTAAAGAAAATAACAATTTTTCAGTGACTTTACTTTTTGACTGTTCATTTAAAATAAACAATTTTAAAAATAGAATATTCATAACTAAACAATTTGAAACTGAATTGTTTGAAACAGAAAGCCTTGAATCTTCAAAATTTCACAAAGCCAAATTTAAACTTTGAACGTCACAATGTTAATTTGAATTCTTCTATTTAAAAAACATTCTATTTTAAAGTAAAATTGTGTATTTAATGTACACAATAGTTAAACAATTATTTGAAACAGAATATAGATTTTTCATGATTTTCAGAATAAAATTTAGAAGCTTGTTAAGGAGTTTGACAGATTGTCAGGTAATAAAAAAATTTTCCTTAATTCCTGGGAAAATTAAAAATTATTTTTTATTTTGATTAATTAAATTGAAGAGAAAATTTTTGGGAAGACTTTAAAACAAAAACAAAATTTAATGAAGACATGACAATTGAACAATGATGAATCCTCGTATGTGTAGCCTGCGTTCGACACTGCGCACTTGATGTGTTTTAACGCGTTGATCCCAAGCTAACTCAAGCTGACTCGGCCGAGTCTGCACGGAATCGTAGCGATTCCGAGTGATCCTTGGCGATTCTCACTGATTCCCGGTGTTTCTTCTGAATCTTACTGATGAACGCATGTTTCAAACTTTCAGAATCGATCTCTAAGATTCTACCGAATCAAGCTGATTCACACATATTTCTGAAAAATCTGTTGACGAGTGACTGATTCTGAATCGATTCTAAGTGAGGAAAATCACTGATTCCTCCAGTGAACGGCCCCTCGCTCTGAGACATTGTCAAATTTTAGAGTGATATCTTCCTGCAACAAGAGTTATTTTCACGTGGAAAGCTTGACGCATCATATTAGGTATGGTCAGTATGTCAGCATTATTATATCTTTTTTTGTTTCGATACAAAAAAATGCGACTCTACTTGCTTGAAAATGATTTGTGAAAAAATTCACTTGCTAGTATAATAAAATTATAACTCGAAATCACTTCCCTTCACAAAACATAATTCTTAAGTAAGCAAATATGTTTCTTAGAGACTTAAAGTGGTTTTTCGTGCCAGGAACACAAAAATGAAACCTAACAATAATAATTTCTCAATCCTCTTTTTGGTTTGCTGCCTTTATTTTTCTCTCTCACAAATGTGAAATTATTTCGGTATTCAGTGAAAATCTAATAATAGGGAAGTCCTCTTTTAACAGGTTGGTTTTCATAAATCAATGTTCGAGGAGCAGGTTTTCTGCCATTGCCTTAGGCGTTCCAATTTTCGTTTGCAATTTTCCATCTTTTTCCTTTGTTAACTCACTTCCTGTATGAAAGCAAAGCAATATTATTTTCACAAAAAAAAAAAAAAAAAATGAATAGCTTTAACTACCGGTTTGAGTCCCGTATTACCGTTCGTAGAACGAATCCTCGGAATGCATGAGATTCAGGAAAATTATCGTTCGTGGTTTACTTCAAGGAAATAAAGCCACTTGCAATATCTCGGGCCAACCTCAGACAAAGTTGCATATGTACACAATTTCAGTTTAGACTTCTTAACTGTCTTACAGCTTCATGTGCTCTACAAAAGCTATCCGCTTCTTCGAGCCAAGGATTTATTAAATTATGTATACTTTGTGTAATCTCTCCGCTTAAGATGCTCGGGAATTGTAGGCATTCGGATAAATTCAACGGGTTATATGTATTGTTAGAAAAGGTATGTACAAATAGCGCATGATACCCGAACTACGAAAACGTATACAGCATATTTCAGAGTGTGCACTTTGAGTAAATAAGATAGTACGCTCCATCGTTTATTTCCACAGATATGCGCTTGAATCTCATTAATTAGAAATGCAATTCGAGAAATGTGCTGATAAGCAGAAAGCATATTTGATTTTATGTTCTCTAAAAATACGTTATCATTAATTTTCACATAAACTCAACGTGAACCTCAATTTGCAGCAAACTTCTAACTCAACAGCTCGAGATATTATTGTCAACCTTGCGGTGATAACTTGGAGGATTTAAATCTCATAACAACTAAATGCAACTTTCTGAATGTGGATCTGGTTCCTGTTCATGCAGACTGTGAAAAGTTATGTGATCAAATAATATTAACGGTAAAGCTCAGAAATATTAGTGTCAACTCGATGTCTGATTTAAAGTTCAACCCTATTTCCCGGTTTCCTATCGCTAAATTCTTAATTCTTCACGGTCAATTAAAGAAATTCCGAAAGTTACGAATGATTTTGAACGTTCTTTGAATATTTCAAGAGTTTTTTAAACATTTTGAAAGATTTAAAAACTTCCTGAATTGGAACAGGGAATTTGGGAAAAGAATTATACTGATTGACCGGATCCATTTTAATTCATGCAGGCCAGCCAGTGACATGTTCAGGATTAAATTGCCTATGAAATATGTTTTGAACCTGGAAAATAAGAAACACGCATTTTTTTTTCAAATATTGTAGCGACGTTTCTACACTTTCAAAGAATATTTTGAAATTTCAAAACAAGAGATGAATTGTCAGCCAAAAAGGTTGATTGTTTACCAAAGGAGACGAATTTGTAACAAAAGACATGAATTTTTCACAAAAGATGTGAATTCTCCACAAAAATCATGAATTTTCAACAAAACAGTTGAGTTTTCAACCCGAAAAAGAACCAAAAAAAATGGATGATAAAATAAAATATAGTTTTTTTATGCCAGAAATGAATTCCATTCAAAGCAGTTGAATTTTTGAACTCAAAATATGATTTTACAACAACAAAATGGCCAAATCTTCAACAAAATAAATAAATTGTTGCCTAAAAAAATTAGGATTCATTCAGTGACATTACTTTTATAATAAAAACGGCGAATTTTCAACAAAATAGTGGAATATTTAAACAAAAGATACGTATTTTTGACAAAGCAGTTGAATCTTCGAGCAAAACAGGACAATTTTCAATCAAAAAGTGTTTTTTGTTTTTTTTTGTTGAAAAAGACAAAATGTCTACAATGAAAAATATATTGTTAAGTTGGAAAAGACGAATTATCAATAAAAAAGTTGAATTTTCAACCAAGAAAGATTCTTCAGTCAATAAATTCAAAAAATGTCATTCAAAATGTTAAGTTTTAATGCTAAGAAGAAGAATTTTGTACAAAACAGTTACATTTTTGAACCAAAAATATTATTTCCCAACAAAACAGTTGAATTTTTAACACAACAATATTTTGTTAAGAAAATTGTTATTCACACATTTTATTTTCTAAATCTAATTTTATTAAGGCTCCACGTTATTTTAATTCAATGAAATTATGCGTATATTCATTCCTTAATTTTATCAAGTAGTAATAGTAATAGTAAGATATTTTACATGATGGGAGGAGGGATTTTCAAATTTGAGAAAAACGACTCACTTACATTCTGGATAACTCCTGCACTTCAACTGCAGTTTATCGAAAATTCTCTCTTCCAGGTTTTCCCAGACATTTCCTGACTTTCCCTGACTTTTCTGAACCAGTCTTGAATTCCCTGTTTTTCCTGAGCTTTGTGGACAAAGAGTCACTCCATATGTGCATGTAGAAATTATGATAAATGAAATGTCAGTATCGCGCCAAGTGTATTTTTTTTTTTTTTTTTTTTTTTTTTTTTTTGAAACTGGTGCCACTCTCTTCAAGTCTTATTTAAAGAGACATAAATGTTGTATCCCGTACAAGAGACAATTTAAAACCGTTGAAAAATAATTTATGGGAGCTTCGCAAGGTCTTGCTCATCCGGTTAAGTGCAGCCTCGTGCGTTGTTAATAGAAGACTCGATAAAAATCGCGTTATCTTAAAAGAGAGTTTACTCTAAGTTAATTCGGAACAGGATGGGTCGACTGGCAAAAGGAGGGCAAGCGACGCGATGGGTAGGTGAGGTAAAAGCCTGGACTGAGTAGGAGTTTGCTTGCAAAGCAAACGAAACTGTCCAACGTCGTGAACACGAACAGTTATATATTTATTTCCCAACTTTAATGCCTTGGTTTCGCACCTCTTAATTACACTCTAAACACCCCAATTGGTACCTTAATTACATTCCTAATATTTATCATTACACATGCTAAATAAGGCTTTTTTGGGATTATATTTTTTCGATTGAGGGGGACAAATTTTATGCAGTAATGAGTATCTCATCTTCATAAATGATTACCAAAAATATGGAAACAAGAAATTGCTAATATTGCAGCAGATTCTTCAAATATGGGAATATAAGACTTCTTTCTTATACCTATCAGAACATTTATATATATATATATATATATAATTTAAAAAAAAAAGTTAAACAACCACCGCAGGGTACCACTAAGAGCAACTGCCATCTGGAAAAAATGTCAATGGCCCCCAGTAGAACCGCGGTAAAATACACCTATGGCCACGTCTCACATCCGTGAGATGGGTGGTCACAGGGCACGACGAAATCACAGCGACAGGCCGGCGAAACCATCGTGTGTCTTGAGGACACGAAGCGACCCAAGGATGACAGCTTTCTGCATCCATCTCGCAAGAGCCTTGGCATATGTTTGGCACGCGGGTATGGCTTTAAGGTTACGAACCAGCGACAATTTCACACCTCCGAGAGCACCTATCACAAGGACAATTACTCGTAACGAATATTTTGGGTACAGTCGACGCAGCTCTCTTTTAAGGTCTTGATACCTCTCCCCTTTTTCTTTCTCC
>CAKNXH010060529.1:238741-277856 GCA_932178445.1 Andricus quercusramuli | reverse complement strand
AATAATATAATATAGATATTTTTTTGACATACTTCAGACCAAATAAAAGGAGATTAGTTGTTAAATCCTTTATTCAGTAGCCAACACTTTGAAAACAATGTTTTCCTCATCAGGACAAATATTTTTTGAAGTTTATCAACATCTTCAATAACTACAGATTTCTATTTCTCTTCTTCTTTGCTTAAAAATCTTCATTTTCCCGTTAAATTTTGTTTAAATTAATTGATGTCTCTAAATATTCTAAAATTCATGCTATCAACTGTAACAATTTCTTTAGTTTAGTTAAAATTAAATCGGAAACATAATAATCGTTATGCTCCATTTTTGCGAAGAGAAACATAATTATGTTTCACATTTTTTATTCAGAGAGCTATATTCAAAACCACTTACATTGGAAACCGCATTTAAGAGCGGTTTCGGTTCTGGTCCTAAATGACCTTCACTCACATCGAACACAACAATAGATCGTTCCAAACGTAAACAGGCAGAGCCGCATGAATAATTTCTGTTGGACTTGGACGCGTGATACAACCTGATGCAACTAATGCGCCGAGAGTATATAGATTGATTTAAGAGTTATTATCTGTCAAAGCTTTAACGTCATTTCGGGAACACTAAATGTACTTCAATTTGCCTCTTATTCATACACTCACTTATTTTCGTCATTTGGAATGAAGCTACAAGATGAACCATAACTTCTCAAAATTTAATGCTTTTTGTACCAACCTAATCGACAAATAAATAAAAAATCTAGATCCTCTCTCTCTGAAACAAAATATTGAAAGCTCTAATAAAAAATGTTGTGTATCTTAGAAATTCGAATGAATTCAGGAATAAAAGAAATTGTTCTCAGCTTCATTCCTGTGCCGCATTTACTGCTAACTGGAGGAAGTAAAGTCTGGCTTTAATAAAATGTGAAAAGTCTACTCTGCAAGTTCACTGCCTACACAGTAGGAACCATCACTCTAACCTTGTTTTCCTTCCACACGATCTGCTTGAGTAAATGAAAACGAATACCTAGGGTACAAAGGATTTAAAGTAAGGAAAGCAGAAAAAGAAGCAAAGGAACGAAAAGTAGAGAAACAGGTTGAGAATCATTGTCCGTGGATTGGCTGGCGTCAAACGAACTCTCCGTCAAGACTCAGGACGATTGGACGTCATGGAATTCGATATATTTTCATTTTCTTCCATCCAGATTTCTTTCAAGACGAACTTTTCCCTTTTTTCCTGTCTTTTTCTATCTTTTTCATCGCTTGAAACCGGCTTTCTTTTACTTATTGTTCCTTGTCTTAGGAGAGAAGAATTTAACGCTCTTTGTACATTCTTAACACTTCAAAGTCAAGTCTTTGGCACGATTGTAAGAATTTTTTTATTTCGCTATCTAAAATCTAATTCATCGAAAGAGAGTCTTTATTCTGGGGATGAATACATTATCCAAAGTGAACGTGCAAATTCGGAATGTAAAGGATAATTCAGTATCAGAAGATCTTACAATAGCCTTAGGTTCAGGAATGTCGGGAAGCCCAGGAAGTTCTGCCCAGGAGAAAGATTGAGGTACAGTCAGGCAAAATGTGAGGGAGGGAAAGCACATGGAGATCGGGTTAAGGAAGTAAAAAAAGTTATGGCAAACTAGGAGAGGTGGATCAGGGGAAGTGAGGAGAGAGGAAGTAAGATAAGTGATGCGAGGGAAAGTAGTATACGGGCTTGAAAGTAAGGGATGGGTAGGAATAGTGGGAGGGGGGAGAGAAGTAGGCGAGAAGTATGCGAAAGGAGGGGTAGCATGGGACAGGGACACTGGAACAACTTAATTAACATCACAGTAGGCTACGAAACCCTTTTTTGTTTTTTCCACTTTGACCAATTTTTAATAAAGGTCTCAGTGAGAGAATGTTTTATCCTATATTGAAATGAAATGATCCTACTGCAGAGAGAAACATAAAACAAAAAAGAAAAACGGCAATTCTGAATGAGAAGAATAATCATTTTAGACAGAAAAGTGCAGAATGACTGAATGTGAGTATGACTCGGTGCGACTTGACTAGACTCGGAAAAGGACTTGGCTTGAAAGTGACAAGTCACGAGGGTGAAAGAAACCAGAAGCGAGAAGGCAGTCATGACGAGGCATGGAGAACGGAAACACCGTAGCCGTTAGGTCGACAAATATAAATCGTTCTCCTTTTTCCCTAGCTTCCTCTTTTCCCCCTGCTTCCTTCATCCTTTGTACCAGGCATCGCAACGGAATACAAAAGGCGAATCGTTTCGAAAGAGAGTTGAATCCCGTCGAAGAAATACAGCCAATTTAGAAATGGTGCTTGCAATTAAAAGGAAAACCTCGTATATCTCTTTGGTCTTGCAACTTTCTACCTAAGTAAAAACTGATAATGAAGGACTGGCACCTCGATAAATAACTATAAACAAACGCATCGGATTGATTCTTCCTCCAATACCAATGTCTCAAATGCTCGTTATCTAAATGTTACCAAAAGATTGAAAAAAATAAATTTGAACCTTCATCACGATTTTCTGATTGGAAGAAAATTGGTTTGAAAACATGTTAAGTATTACTGGATTAAAGATTCTGTTATCTACACAATTTTTCTCTGATTTTGAAGTACGATGCTTTTTTTATCGATCATTAGACAAAAAGTGAAGTGATGGAAAACCTGTTGAGCGAAAAATCGTGGGGCTAAATCGACACCCCACTAGGACTCAGTCGCATTCGACTATAATGTTCGAACAAAGAAAAGGACAAATTTGTTAATGTTTATGATTATAGCAAGCTAAATTTTTCATCCAGCAATACCTAACACGTTGTCAAACAATTTTTTTTGCATCATTATCCTCTAATGATATAATATTAGTTCTATGCAAAATTTGACTTCGTCGGCTTTCTTTAAATCTTAACGTTTCGAGACCCCCTGAGTTAGAAAGAACGATTTTCACATAGTTGTCTGTTTGTCTGTATGTATATCCATATGTATATCTGCTTATTTGACTGTATCCTGAAGGCACGATGACGTTCTCGGTGTCGGCTTAACCCCACGCGTCAATTTTGTACATTGACATCCGAAAAATACTAAAAATCATCGGATAATCAAAATTTAACATAAAATTCAGATTCAGAACCTTTGTTGACGCAAGATTGACCTACCTTTATCAAAGTTGAAGATAATAGACTATCGAAAAATACAATTTTCCACGAGCGCAAAAGAAAAATTGTCACCTCAGAAAACACGTTTTATATCGTGGAATGTTCCATGTCATGCAGAATGCCCCAAAACTCTGTCGATAAAGATAGGACATTAGGTCCCGCTTATATTAAAAAAAAAACAACTTCCCACGTTTTATTGTTATTTTTAAAAAAGCAAGTGTTGGCTTGGCAAACAGCTCTACTGTCAACTTAGCCCCACTCTCCCCTACTACTTTTTCTCTCACAAAATTTTCAAATTGACACATGAAATCATAAATCATACGGAATGTTTGTATTTCATAGTATTTATCATCTGCAATGAAGAGAAACAGAAACAAGGACCATAATTTTAATAATTTATGAAAATTTATATTTGAAACGATGACACTTTTGGAACATATTTTTGAAATAATTTTTTTCTTGTATTTAATTAATTTAACATTTTAAAAATATCGATTGCACATCATAAATTATTAGGATAATTCTTCTTAAACCAAACTAATCAGTGGAATTTTTTTCTCTAATTCCATAATTAATTTCTCCATAAAATTCAATGCTTTTGTAGGACAGGATGAATCTAGCGCCGCTAGTCGGCGGACGGGTATTTCCGGTAAACAACGCTAGCATATTTGTAGAGAAGATTTTTTGAAAACCATTATGTTCGTTCATATTCATTTATGTTCTGCAATAGGTTTCAAAAAACGTATTTTTTCAATAGAATAAAAATCAGATTTTTTCATGTTTTGTCCCGGACTGACTCACTGGACTCGTCAGCAATACTATGTGGATCAATCCTACCTCACAGAATTTAATTGATCTAAACCTGCGATGTCTACCATGAAACAAAAATGTTAAGTCCCATTTAAAATATAACGATTTTTTTTTAAATGACGATTTTCGCTGTACCTAAATCGACAACATAACCTCAAGTAGTTGAAAAATGGTCTCTTTCTTGAAATCGAAATATAAATATTCATGTAACGCGTAACTATTAAAGAATTGAAAATCTTGATTGGACTGAAATGATTTTTCCCAGGCGGAAATATTATATATATTTTATATAAAAAATGGAGTATTATATATAATATTCATTTGTTTCATATAAAAAATGTATAAGACACATGGATATTATATATAATACTTTACACTATATATAAAATATATATATATATATAATATTTTGGCCTGGGTTTTTTGTACCAGCTTTTTTCCAGATCTCTAAACCAACCTCAAGTTTTCAATAAATTATAACACTCCAAAATTTAAAGATTTGTGCTCAAAAATGTGAATTGGCAGCAGGAGACGCTAACTAATTCAAATACTAATTTCCAGCGAAAAGCGCAAATGTAGTACATATATTATATTTTCTATAATTAATTTTGTAATTTGAAAGATTCAATTTAATCGCGTAAAAGTATTGGAACGTACACATTTTTTTTCGAATGGTATAACGTTTTTTATGATTTTAATTGATGAAAGGGTAGTACTGAGTTAAAAATATGGAATGAAAGGAAGACAAGAAGAAGATGGAGGGTTTCAGAGTTCACATTAGTAAGTTTTCAGCCATTTTCTTGCAATGTATCAAAGTTCATACTTTAGACCCCGGTCTTTGCTATTCGTCGACGATCCTTCTCTGACGGGTTGAAAATTAAAAACCGTCCAAGTTTCAAGGAACCGACATACTTCGAGTCAAGGGATACGAATAGCGACAGCCAATGTTAAAGTAAGTAAGAAACTAAGAAAAGTAATACTTTAATAACGCCTTGATAACGTTTTAATAATGCCTTATCACGCTACTCTATTAACGGACCTTTAGGTTGTTCCTTTGATGGAAAAACAATAATTATGATAATAAGGACCGCATTGCTATCGGGATTCTTTCATCATCAATAAAATTTGACCTACACTCATATATAATTACAATCTATTCAGTCTGATTTTGATAAATTTTTCTTGCAGAAATAAACTAAGAATTTAATACAATTAATAGTTATTTAGATTATCGGCTTTCATATTCTCTTAATAATATCATTACCGTAATATTGTTATTAAACTAATCACATAAAATTAATACTTTGAGATTATTCTCGGTAGTACTGGGGAGAATTTTCCACAGTAGAATAAACTACATGTGGTCAGGCGTGCAATGTCAATCGGGAATGCTTGTTAATTATTGAATAATTTGTAACCAGCTAACGACGAAGCTTATCGACTAATGAATTGGTTATTAGTGAGCTGATTTATTGACGACAGTATTATGAGTGCGAACGTCAGCAGGATTTTTTTAATTGCCATTAAACCGAGATCGTTAGATAATTAATTAAAATACTGGAAAATGAGAGTTCAATGTGTAATTTGGCAAATTTACTGGATTATATCTTGGTTTCTTTATTAATTAATAAGGAATTTATTCAATTCAAAAACGATAATTGACAAGGTGATTTTTGGATAAAAAAACTGATATGTGATAAAATAAAAAAATGTTTAATATTACAAAGGACAATGAAAAAGAACCAATGACAATGAAAAGAACTTTTATGTGATACGAGTATGGTTTCCTTGTTTTCTGGGCGTAGTTTGGAGCAGCAAAGCAGGCCTTTGTTGGTGTGGAGGTATTTTACCGGCCTAGGCACTTCATTGTCCGCGGGGTGCTCAATTGTGCTCAACAGTCTGTTCCTGAAGTTTTGTTTCCACTTGGTAACACCCACATCTTAGGAAAGAACTCGAAAAAAACTCTTTAAAAATTCTAAAAGGAAAAAAGAAAGAATAATTCATTTTATTCCTGCTTTAGTGTTCATGTAAAAACAAAAATGTTATTCGTTCACAAGATTATGAAATTTTGCAAAATGAGCACCGTATGATTTTTTCGATACTGAATTTGGTGATACTTTCTTTAACGATTCTTCATAAAATACAGACAAATTAAAAAACAGATCACTAAAAAGTGCTCAAAAAATATATTTTGCTGTATTTTTAAAGATTTTTACGTCCACTTCAAATATTTTTCGAAGAATTTCGAAATTCGATATTCCACTTGGTAAAACTGCACATCTTTCATACGTTGAGTGTTTCGCTATGTATTTTCAGATTTCAACTTCTGCTATCTTGTTCAGACTGTTAAAGCTTGTCCAACTTTAAGTTAAAATTGATAAGAGAAAGGATTGCGTATTGAAATTCATCAATAATAATCTCCCTATAATGCTTCTGATTACATTTCGAATTTTAAAAAGATTTTAATGCGTTTTTAGAAAAAAAAAAACAGTTTAAAATTTACACAAATCCGCTCGTATCAACAGAAGACGCAGTAAACATAATTTTTTTTTTAATTTACATACACTATAAATATGATTCTTGATCTCTGCAATCAGTATTTGCGTTCCATTTTCGATATGAAATATTGAAAAGAAGAATATTCCAGTTGGTTTTTTAAATTTTCACTTAAAAAAATCATAGTCGAAATTTCACAACTCTTTGTCAACGACCTATGGGATGCTTTTCAATTAGCATGGAAGCGTGTGATTTTGATCTTAACTTTTTTAGAAGAAGCGATTACCTATTCGTATATTTCAAGAGAGGTTTGCAAACGTAGATCAAGATTGTTTCTTAAAAACATTAACAGCCACTAAATAATGGATTTAAGCGACAGTCTTTTGTGTTTCATGGAACCGCGCCGAAACCATTATAGTTTGGGTAGGATGTCCGTTTGTCCGTCCTTCCGTCCGTCGTACTTATTTTTCTGAAAAGGGGAAGTGAGGGGAACTTGTAATTCGCAACTCACAATTTAGGAAACTAAAGGAAGTGAGGGGAAATTAGGTGGTAGAGAAAGTGAGAAAAAGGCGAAGAGGTGAGGCAGAATTTGAGGCAGGGAGCGGAAGCAAATGTAGAAGTGTGGGAAGGGGAAGGAGGGTATCAGAGGAGTAATAAGGAAATTTAGGGGAAGTAGGGTAAAGGAAGAATGAGATAAGCAGGGGAGGTTTGAACTACTTACTTACGTCTTAGTAGGCTACAACACCATTTTTTGTAAGCTTAAGGCGCCTGCCTGCCTTGACTCATTTTTATATAAATCATTTGAAAATTGGGTGGGGCCTACTGCGACATATTTTTCTCTAATCCTCGAAAAGCTGATTATAAAATATATGTTATCAAATATGTTATAATAAATATTATAAAATAACTTAAAATGGTATATAAGTAAAAAGAATATTGTTCAACTTACATTTAATGATCGGTAATGAACATATTGGACATTAATCATCTTGCATAACTTTCTCACCTGAAACAAAGAGAAAGACACATTAAATACCTTCCAAGTAATTTATTTTTCATTTTTGACAGTATGAAAGAAAATCCAAGTACTGGGACAGGTAATTTAGGTATTCAGCGTAAGAGAGCGTGTTACATTTCGCAAACGGTAGTTAATTTAGCGTGAGAGTATAGAACAGTGTTCTTCCTTATATCTTCGCAATGTCCTTTAACAAGACGATATCAGCGAAGTCTTGGAGCGATTAAACATCCGGATAGGCAAACAAGGGAAGAAATGTTCGGGATGTTTCATTTTAATCTGAGTTTCGCACGCAGTTGTTCTTCAGCTCTTCTCGACTTTCCCCCCAGCTCCTTCATACCTTCCTTATCCTTGTGCCGTATCGACTCATTCTTAGCTCCTTCGTTAGGAAGGTACATAGGTACATGGGCTTGAGTCTTGTAACTTTAGTTTCATCTACAAGTTTTCCGACAACTCAGGTATTTCTCGCATATTATATTTTACAAGCAACGAATATTACGAATTGGTTTTTCCGCAGTAAACCCGAGAATATCACAGTTGCTTATTATTCTCAATATAAAATTAAGTTCAAAATAGTACCCTTTTAAGCGTCCACAATTAATTTTTGCAGAACTTTGTTTATATCTGTCGGGTGGTAGTTGTTATACTTTTTATTGAAAGTCGTGGGTCAGTAATGGCTTGGATGATATTTTTGAAACAAGAAATGTTAAATTTTCAACCAAGAAGGGTCAGTTTTTAAGAGAAAGTGAAATATTTCAATTTTTAGTTGAAAATTAATTTGTAACCAAAAAAAAAAATTCCAAAAATATGTTTGAATTTTCAGCGAAAGATATGAATTTCAATTTCACTAAAAATAGAAATAATCAACTAGAATAGTTAAATTCTTGGATAAAAATGTAATTTTTAATCAACAAAGGAAGACTTCTCCATTAAATGATGGAATGCTCAATCAAAGAGATACATTTTTCACTAAAATGATGAATATTAAAGAAAAAAAATTATTTTTTGACATAGCAGTTCAACTTTCAACCAATTGTTTGAATTTTTACCAAAAAGGATGAATCCTTAACAACGAATGAATTAGTTGATATTTCATACAAAGAGACGAATTTTCAACAAAAAAGTTAATTTTTTGGAACCAAAAAAGGAACTATCATAAAAATGGGTGAATTTTGAACCAGGTAAGATTTTGCCGTCAAGAAGAGAAAAATTCAACTCAATTCGGTACAAAAAAGTTAAATTTTTTACTCGAAAAAGATACAACGAAAAAGTTAATTTTCAACAAAATAGATGAATTTTCAATCAAGATATACGATTGCCTAAAATGACTTTCTGGCGAAAGAGTTGAATTTTCCAAAATATATTTAAATTTTCAACTGAAATGATGAATGTATGAATTTTTGAAAAAAAAATTATCTTTCAACCATTAGTTGAATTCCTAACCTGAATTCCTAAATACAAAATACAGCAATGAATTTTCAATAAAATAGATACATTTTCAACAAAATAATAACATTTTTGACTAAAATAGCGATAGTAGACTTTTCAATAAAAGAAAAATGATTTTCGAGTTAAAGATATACATTTTTGCAGAACAACTAAATTTTAACCTGCAAATATGACTTTTCACACAAAAAAGTCAATTTTCAACCAAGAAGAATGATTTTCTAAGAGAACAGTGAATTTTCAATAATATAATTAGATTTATAAGCAAACAACAGAAGTTTTAACTACCAAATATGGTCTCTGAACCAAATATATCATAGCAGACTTTTGAACACAAAAGAATTTCAAAAAACATGAACATGAAACTCTGGAAATTAATTTTTTTATTTCTGAAAGTTTTTCTATAGATTTGATTAGTTCCGACCTCTGCTTTTGGAAGATGAAGCTCCCTAGGGAATGTTTTAGAAGATTTTGAATTTTAGGATAAGATGAAAATTTCAATTCCCGTATAACAAGCTATACATTTCTATGGCTCTGAAAATTATTTATCAAAACTTCCTGATTTTTTGTGAAAACAAATGTATAAGATTTCTTTGGAAGCTTAGTCTTTTTAATTTCAAAGTATGTGTAGATTAGAGTGTTCCTTATTTTTTGATTTTGAATTCTTCTTGATCTTAGGCGGCCCCCTCCCTCCTATTTTGTTTGTATGACCAAAAAAATGATCGCCACAAAATTTGAGTGAAATCGGTTGATATTGACACGTGGACCAAAGCACTCACAGGTTCTCATGCAATTGCAGATTCTTACAAGAAGCAGATTTATTAATTAGAAAGCACGTGATGGCAATGAAAACTCAAAACTTTTAAAAATTCAAGATGACCGCCAATTTTTTTCAACTCATTTTTTCTTTTTTTCTCGGTGGAAACTTTTCAGGAGTCAATTGAAAGGCTATATTATTGTAAAGAAACATATTTTGCAATGCATGATAGTCGAAATATTGAAACATTGAAAATTTTCACGTTGTGAAAATAGTAATGAGGCGCCTTTTTTACTCTCGTGAATATTCCGAGATCTTCACCTGAAAAGTTGTCACCGAGAAACAGAGAAATAATGAGAAAGAAAATTTAGGCGAAAATCTTGAATTTTTTGGAAATTTTGAGTTTTAATTATCACTACGTGCTTTATAATAAAAAAATCTGTCCTTCGTAAGAATTTGACAAAATTTTGTTATTAATTGTGGAAATTGTAATTCTTGTTGAAGATGAAGATTAATTAAAGATCATAATTGTACGTATACACAGCCAAAGGATTCCGATGGAATATGAAAAAATTACCTGCATTTGAAATTTTACGGAACTTTTCCCATTTTGATTGCATGAGAAACTTGCAGTGCATTAGGCCACATGTTAATATCAACCGATTTCGCTCAAATTTGGTGGAGATCATTTTTTTTGGTAATTCCAACAAAATAGGGGTTTAAGACAAGAGAAATTTAAAAAAAATTCACCAAGAGTAAATAAGGACCACCCTAGTGTAGGTAGTCATAGATTGGATGTGGCATAAAAACTTACAATCGACAGCTTCTAATCCTGAAAATTTATGACAAGTATTTGATATGGAGAATCGGATCATTCTGGTGCGAAATTTTTAATCAAATAAAAAAATAATAAATCTATATAATTTGAATGAGATGCAGAAGAATATTAAGAATAATATAGCATAAATACATAAAATATTGTATTAGAATTCAAAGATCTATTGTTTAATTAGAACATTTTACTTCAATAAGGAGATATAAATGATGCACAATTTTTCAATATTCTTTACAAAAGGAAAATATATAGCTTGGGGATTTAAAAATGAAAAATTCCTTCTCAAGTTGATTTATTTTAAACATAAACAAGGGAAACTTACAAGGACTTTGAAAATGGAACCAAGTCATATATGTACATCGTTATCCTTAGTTTTCCTGGCAATCGGAAAACCAACATAAATATTTTATTTTCTTCACTGTTATCATCAGAAAAACATACATATTTTTAAAATCAAAGTTCAGATCCATGCTTATCTGAAATCTCTAGTCTGCTGTTGGTTCGTTTATGCATATATATTTATCTAATTTCATTAACCTAATAGCTTTCTCCGGAGAATTTGATGCAATACACCAAACAATATTTGCAAACTACACGTTAATCGAGCTCCAAGGATATTCCGCAAACTATTATTTGGTTAGTGCAGTATTATCAGTTTGCTTCTACGATCTCAATGCTAACAATATTAGATAACTGCTTTATTTCTCTTGGGACTTCCAAGTTTTCTTTTAAAGTGGTATCTGCAGTATAAAAAGATGTACATTTCCTCAGAAAACAAATAAGCAAATTTTACTACAGAATGTTATTTTTGCAGATTACCAGCTTTACGGTTCTTTCATCATAATTTTTATCTCTAATTTTTACTCTAAAATTATTAAAAATTACAACTGTATAGTATCAAACTATTTTCGAATTATTTTTAACAATCAGACCATTGTTTTCATTTTATCAGTAGTATGGAATAGTATTACTTCCAATAACCAAACCAATTCCAGAAAACGACCCCTCGTGAGACCGCAAAAAGTCGATGAATATGACGAGCGAAAGATGCGGCTTTTAACTCGCAACCAACTTTGTTCTCCATTATTTCACATCACCACTGGGAAATGGTAGACAGACGATACTTGCATTCGAGTGAAAACCTTTATTGAACAGGATATCGGCTAATATAGCTAGAAGCGTGTGAAAGGAGACGATGAGAGTAGAGAGCGAGAAGAGAAGACTTCCCTTGGGTACCACATTTATATTTTATAAATTTTCCATTCAGCTTGTGCGTTGTTCCATCGATCTGTAGTTTCCATCCCTCTATTTTCCTTCATTTTAATTCCCAGGCTGATTTTCAAAAAACTGAAGTTTGAATAAGACCTTATTACAAAAAGATAATTGAATAATCAAGTGAATTTCTCTGAAGCGAAGTTCGATCGAAATTATATGAAGAGCTTTGCCAAGAGAGTTCACTATACCAATAGTAGTTTTAGAGTAGGAATGAATGAAGACAATAGAAAAAGGGTTGAAGCACAACAGGCCCAATTGCCAGAGTTTTGCCTATGCAATCTCATATTTTCACCCTCTGATCGCTATGAAGGTACATACAGATTCATGTAGCCAGAAAAATTACCGATAATGTAGGACAAGATAAGCCTTTTGCGTTGAAAAAACTATCACCAGCGCATTTTCGAAGTTGAAACTTCGGAAAACCACCTTAAAAAACTAACACATCTAAAGTCGGCGAATGCTATAAGTTGCCAGTGTTATATTCTTTCTTCGAACGTGAAATTATGAGATATACCCGCTTTCAGTTGCTTTCATAGAGCAGCCATGAATATCTTTTACATGCGGACCAAACTGTGATTTGTGGAAAATCCGACCAGATGGACATGGACACTGGATTTCCTGATTCAATTATGTTTGAAAGTTTGTCCCCAAAGTTTTGTTTTGAACTCGATAACACTCGTTTTTCAGGATATAACTCTAGACAAAACATTTTCGAAAATCTTTCAAACATTATTCATTTTAATACTATGTAAGTGCTGAAAGAGCGAAAAAATGTGAATTGTGCGTAAGTTGATAACATTTTGCAAAGCGTGCTTTCGGTTAAACATTTTGAATTCCGAATAGTTGATCATTACGGAATTTTCCGTAACGTTGGCCTTATATATTGTTGCATTGGAGATAATTCGGGTTTAATAGAAACTAAAAATCAAATGAAAATTCAGAAACCTTTAGAAATAAGACACAATATCAGGGTATTAGAGGACATAAATACATAGATTAAGTTGTGTAAAAATGCTTATTAGGTAAAAGAGGATAGGATATTTATATTTAATTGAAAGCATCTAACTTCAAAAGTTACAAAAAAAGTGAGTTCCAAGTAGAAGCCGGTATTTGTTATTGCAACGTCTTTTTCTGGTGAGATTATCGGATCAAGAAGCTCCCATAATTCCGGAGAGATCCTCGTCTGGGAACTCAGTACAGAGATAGAGGAGTTCTCAGCGAGTCTGAGGGCAATACGCATTTGACTCACGTGCCTCTCTAAGACCGGAAATCAATCGGCTCCCTCGAACGAATTCGAACATCCTCCCGAATGAGTTGTACTCAAGCCGGAAATGGAAGCCTTGTACTTTGTGTTTACTCGTTGGGCGATATTGAACTATAGCGCGCGGATATACTGCTGTAATGTTTTATTGAGATCCTAACAAACGTGAAATGAAACGTTTCAATGCCCGCTTAAAACCCAGGTCGTTTTATTGCTTAAAGCACTCTGAGATATGGTATTACATTTATACCGCTATAATAGACAAACAAACAGTTTGTAAAAATAACGGAACTGCTTCTAAAGTTTTGAAATTTTAATCCTTTACAGGAAAATGCTATGTAACCGTACTTTGCAATGTTTGTAAACAAAAATACAAACTTATTATTTCACACAATAATTTTAAGCCTAAACGCTCGATTTGCGGATTTCATTTTACAAACTACTCTTATTAAATATTGTGCAACAGCAAAAAAAGTTCCATCACAATATCCCTACGGGAGGACTGTCGTTTCAAAGCATTTATTAGATGATTTTTTAACATTAATTTATCTCTTTTCTCAAATTACTAGCATTTGATTTCAGGCAACAATAAAAAACAATTTTAGCTCAATAAGTTTTATTATGCAAATCTGATAGAAGGTGGCAACACTGATCCGAGTACTAGGCCCTCTTTCACTGATTTACGAATTTAAATAAATGAAATTATGTGAATAAGAATAAGATCTCTTTTCTACTTTGTGAATATCACAGAATATATATTTTTCAAACATTTATCATATATCTAATTATAAGCAATGCTGCACCAAGACCCATATTGAATATCGCCTCTCGTCGACAGAGGGTGAAAAAAATTCTAATTTTACTCTAAATGCTTGGTTTTTGGATTTTATTTCACAAATGACTTGTATTTGGTGTTGAGCATCAAGAAAGAAAGTTTCATCCCAATATCACTATCAAAATACTTCGCTTTGTTTGGATGAATCGAGTACAGAGTTCCGAAAGCGATAGAGAGATAAATTTCTTCTTCCTTTTTCCTGACATGAAATATAAGTAATTAGTACAATAAAATACGAAGACACAATATTTAGGGAAAAGGTAGTATTTTTGTATTAAAATTTTTTTTGTTCAATTGAATACATTTTTATAAATATCATTCTCCCGATAGAGTTATTCGGATTGAACTTTTTTGGCTGTTGCCCGACATCAAGTGCAGGCCATTTGTATTACATTCCTTAAACTGGCAGTGTTTCCGGTAGGGATATTGAAATTAAATTTTTTCTCCGTTTTCTAATTTAAAATACAAATATATCAATAAGTTGAAAATAAATCATATTCTCATTTATCACTTCAGTTATTTTATTATTATATTATTTGTATTATATATATATATATATATTATTATTATTATTATTTATATTATTTTATTCACTTCAGTTTCATGTAACATTTGCCTTCCAGAAGATTTTCATTCATTATGCATGGGACATAGGTAGCCTTTTGTTTTTGAATTACATTTTAAATGTCAATAGTTTGAAAATGAATTGAGAGTGTAGCTTGATTAAATTATTTCGTATTGTTTGTTTCGAATTGAAATTTCGACGATGAAATACAATTTTGAATTTGAGGGTTTAGGATAATCGGTACAAAGACTGCAAGATGATTAATGACTAAATAATTTGACAATTATGTGCAAAAACAGAATCATTGTTCATGAAGACATAGTAATTATAGCACAGGCCAATGATTGAATTATTAGCATCTGAAATTTTCGTGGGCCTTAAATCTATCGTAATTATTAAAAAAGTAATAATTTTTTACAAGAGGACATTCCTGAAGTCAAAATTGTGTCCACAAATTCTTCACTCATTAAAAATTAATGTCTCAGGCTTAAGATGGTTACAGCCCAATATCATAGTCACGGACTGAGTCAAGTGATTGATGTATAAGGATATTAGGAGTTAATATAATACGATGTCTGAAATCTTCAGCGCTGATGTCGTAGGTACAAAATTACTAGGTGACAACAGTCGTCTCTGGATGCTTTCTTAGAGCTACCATCTTATTATTATTTTATTATTATTCTTTATTTGCTTCATGTAAATTTTTAGAAATACTGGTTTACGGGATTTCTAAAAACATGTACAATAGAAATATGTATGTGTGTGTGTGTGTGTGTTAGGTATGTGTACATTTTAATTCTTGCATAATAAAATCTCGTAGGTAGCCGAAATCAAAGTGTCAGACTGCTATAGGCAAATCCTGTATTTTATTGGACGACCATATGAATCAAAAGCTTCAGCTAGTCAAATATTGGAAGCTTTGCACGGCCGAATACGGGAACGAGCGTTACTGTATGATGTACAAAATACAGATGGGGCTACTCGTTCTATGTGCTCCGTGCTTTACCGAGCAATCTCACATGGAAAATTATGGGAAATATTTATTACTTTCGAATAAAACTCTAGGCGGCTGACATTTCACGTTCAATCTCTTTTGCAAATAATAGAAAACTGGAGGCTGAATGTGATCATATAATATTTTCCTAAGTTCCATTTTGCAGTTTTATTCTTTTTATTTTATCTTATTATCTTTATTTAACCATAAATACGAAAGACTCCTTTGAGACATTCTTAAATTTCATGAAAGAAATGTAAAAATTCTTAATAAATTATCATAAATTTCAGATTTATTATATTCATTTGATGCCTTTAAAAAGTTATTTTGAAAGACTAGCCTCTGGATTGCAGTTATAATATTGAATACTATAAAATAAATGCTGCTTTGCACTGCAGAGAGAGAGAAAATTTTAATTAAGAAAGCTGATATTCCTAACAAAAGTTGCTGAGAAAATTGAAATCTTGAATCAAAGTAAAATTTCGTTGGGTGTCATGACTGATTCTGTCTTGATTATGATAGCTATGGGGTAATGTTTTCTCAACTTCTAATGAAGAATTATACTGCTAAGGAAATCATAAAATAGAAGTGAACATTCCTCTCGGTGAAAGGCTCGATGTTCAGCTAGCAGTAGCTTAATTCTCTCTTTTTACCTCAGCCCTGGTTGCTCTGTTCTGCTTCGACATCAACAAAGCCACGGCTTATTCAGCGCATTTCCGCCCCTGTACCCTTCTTAATAATTACTTGGCTAATGCTACGGGTCCGGTGTAGTTAGCCAAACAAGAAAAAACAGCGTCGTTAACCTCCACGCATAACCTCTCCTTGTCCCGTCGGTTCCATCCTTTAACATCTCCTCCACCTTCTCCTTTTTAACACCCCATGTTTCCAGAGGCAACGTCGCAGCCACCGGTATTTGCGTGGTATTACGAAATTAAGCCGCCCTGAAATGCAAAACCCGACAAAACAGGAAATCCCCTTATTCTGTATACATACTTTCGCGATAACAACGCTTTCAAAATTAGGAAGAACTTTACGCGCGAATCCTCCCGCATCAAATTACACTTAGAATTCACATTGTTGGGTGTTTTGACAGAACCAAGACATCGTGAACGAGGCACATAATGTACCTGGATGGGTGAAAATTAATTCCAGGATGAAAATTTAAGGTTTTGTTCCAAACACTGTTTCTAATTAGAAATTGTCTGAGAATATTATTCAGCAAATATGTATTTCCTTCTCTCTTTTTCCCAGGCAAATGTGTGAATTCATTTCAGTCTATTTTCTGTTGAATTGTAAATATGGAAGTTTCATTTCGAATCTAGAAGTAAAATTTAGAATTAGATTTGTTGCTGCAGATGAGGAATGTTGTCATTGCACGAAGTTGCCCATCCAGCCGCCTTTCCTTTTGGTCGACCCTTATATAATATACTACTCGTAGCAGTCCATCCAGTAACAAACTGCCTGAGCTGGCTTCCCGCCGACCGGAAGTCTTAACCGGAAGCCGCCAGATGAGCGCCGTGCGCGTGACTTACTTCAAATCGCAGCAAATTGACTTTCTATCGAGCTTCGTCGAGATCGAGAGCATTTTCCAACGACCTACAGCGTCGAAGAAGTGTTTAGAGATGGTCGAAGAACTCCGGAGAATGATCAGAGAGACGCGGATGCACAACACTGAGAAACTTTGTGAAACTCATCAAAGGAGGTTTCGAACTGCTCAGAACTGTAATATTGGAAGTGGATTTAAAAGTTCTTTGTTTTATTTTCTTGATTATGTGAGATCTGGACACTAAAATGGGATCGGAAATTTTAACTGACTGATTTAAGGTCTAATTGAGTTGAATGATACTTTAACAAGTGGGACCAGAAGATTTTTCTGTGAAGTGATGATGATATTAGTAGCGGATATCGTCAAACTCGGAAAGATTTTCATAAATATGCTAACTTTTTATTCTTTGAAAATCTTCTTGCTGCTGTGCAATTGGATAGTCTTAGAATTATCTTTGTTTTTGAAATTCAGTCCTGTTAAGAAATTCCAATTTGAAAAAAATTTATGTGAAGGAACTGAGAGAATAATAAACTTTTTGTGAGCTCAAAAATTATTACATAAAGTTAGAATTTTTTGCATGTGTTAATAATGGGTTCATGAATGAAAATTAATGGTTCTCCGGTATAATAATAAATTATGTACGATTAACATTTATGAATGTCATAGAGCTGATCGATATTTACACACTTCACGCGAGTAAATCCAGAAGGGATTATCTATGATTTCACATCGTAGTTAAGCCCTTTTAGCTCGAATGGTGTAATATGACTTATATGTTAAAAGGCTCAGTTCGCGCGATGTAGTGAATGTAAATGAAAATGGCTCAAAATCTGAAATTTACTGTAATACTTTCAGCAGTATATTTCACTATATTAACGGATGGCAAAACGATGTTTGTGAATGACATGAAAAAATAACATATAATTAATGCTAATTCAATGCATCGAAATATTAATACATTTTTTTATTTTTTTTTATTATATTTTTATAAATAGAGTAATGTGATAATTAAAGAAGGTTGTGAATTTCTAATAGAGTTAGTAATATAATATAAGGGGAATTCTGAGCCCAGATGTGCATCAAATCTCAATTAAGTTATAACAAGTAATTGCTAAGGTGCTGTTTAACCTTTGGCACGATTTCGAAGGCTTCTGATGCCTGGTATCTTTGAGAGGGAGTTGCCAAGCTTGTACCAGAGTTGGTCTTTTCTTTTTGGGAAAGTTACCCTTTTGGTCCGCCGCCAAGCGCAGCTTCTTAATAATACATTTCTCTTGAATCAGCGCCAGACTGATAATTTCACAGGAGCTTTGCAATTTTTCGCAAGATAAGTACCGCAACCCACCGCACACAGAAAAGGTGCTAGTTTGTAAAGAGAGTATAGCCAAGTCACTGGGGGAGAAAGTAGAATATTCGGCAAGTTGAGGGTTCGGTTATAAAAAAAAAAAAAATTGATTAGCATTTCGAACTCGAAAGTTCATTGCCTCACTACCCGATTCGGGTAGTGTTTCTAGGTGGATAAATACTACCCGTGTGGGTCCACCACACCCACGACGGGCCAACACCACGCAGTATTCCCCGAACGGTCACCCATCCAAGTACTAACCGCGCCCAACGCTGCTTAACTTCAGTGATCTTACGGGAACTGGTGTTTTCAGCGTGGTACTGCCGTTGGCAATACCACGGTTCGGTTATAAGGGTGTTAAATAAGTGAGGGCCGCGATGCATGCCGACCTCATTCGAATAGGATGTAAATATGGCTTTACTTGTTTTTTCTAATTTGAATGGTCTAATTGGGTCCAATCATGATGCTTTTCAGGATACGATAGTTTAAGGTGAAAATTTTTCTTTTCGTGTTTGACTATATTCATATTCAGATAGTAGCCGAAAGTAGTTATATTTGATGTTGTTGGAAAAAATATAACATGTGTACTTATGGCGCCTGGAGTGATAAGAAAATCCAGTAGTACTGGTCGACGTATAGTCAGATATTAAGTCATTCAGTGGCTGGGATCGATTTAGGAGTCTAGTAGTATTGGTCAACGTATAGTCAATTATAGACAGTCATATTTGGTGGTTGGGATAGTTAGGTAGACTAGAAGTATTAGTCAACGTATAGCCAGTCAGGAAGAGGAAGCATTATTGTCCGGAGTGTAGCGAGATATTTAGGTGTGATCAATAATGAGCAATTTTTAGTGAAATATTTGTTTCCTGGGATATTACACTACTGACATAAAGTTTGTGTACATTTGCTTCAATCATTTGAAAATATGTACTTCATTTTAATGATGAATATCTGTGCAGAAGCTGAATGTACGACTTTGAGTCTAGAATCGTTTGAAATATTATAAAATTACGATTCGAAATTCCCTACGTCGAAATTATTTTAATGAGCGAGTCAAAAAATATCAAGCTTGAAAGTTCAAGGTTTTTTTTTATTAAAATGAACATTTCAAAATCTTGAATTAAACATCTTGCCAAATGTAGAAAAGTGTTTCTAAAAAGTTGGGAGAATCAAACATTAAGCTAAAAACCTAATCATTGAATCTAAATCAAAACGAATATTAAATATTATGTAATATCTGCATACTCATGCAATATCAATTTTTGTGAGAATATTTTTGTATATGTGATTAAATCTGAGGCTGCACGTATAAAAAATGAAGCCTAACGACGAATCTCGGACTTTTGGCTCACAGAAATTATTGTTGCTCAAGTAAATATTTTGTATGAACACTCAGCAATCACATAATATTTCATCGAGCTCTTGATTTAGATTGAAAAAGTAGGATTTTTTCTTGATTGAGAGATTTTTTTCAAATTTTTAGCAGCGCTTTCCTATATTTAGCAACGAGTTAAACTCAACATTTCAAAATGTTGATTTTTCGAAAAAAAAACTGTTAACTTCGGAGTTGAATGTTTTTTGACACTTTCATTAGTATAATTTCGACGTAAGCGAATTCAATGTGAAATATTTTCATCTTTCAAATGATTTTACTTGCAAAGAGTTGTAGAATCAGTTTTTGCATAGATATACATCTTCAATGTGAAGTATGAATTTTTAAGCGGTCTAAGAAAATGTACCTCAACTTTCTGTCTGTAGTGTGAAGGGAATCAGTAGTACAAGTCAATGTATAGTCAGCAGTGTTGCTCAGAGTACAGTCAGACATTTAGGGAGAAGCGTTGCAGATATTGACGTAAAAATCTTGACGGGGTGACAATGAGATATTTGTATATGACATGAAGTATATATGAAAATAGGTTCATATATTTTATAAATAACTTTTTTTCATGGACCATAACGAAGAATCTATTAACTTGATGGATAAGCTGCTACTGCAAATAAATTTGAAGAAGGGTTATACGATGGCTTAATACAAGCCAATAAATAAAATGTAATAAGAGATATTCAGTAATATAGGTTATTACGCACCCTAACCGAAATCTGGGCTTAAGAAGAGGGGACAGAAGACAGCGACAACAACCTTCAAGAAAGCTCGTTTGGAAAGACGCGCCCGGAATTCTGCGTAGCCGGATAGCGTAGGTAACGGTGGCACAGGGTACGAAGGGTGGTACGTTTCGTGATTTTCATTTCGCGAACTCTAGCCCAGGGCCGCCCGCGGTTTCTGCGGCACCACGCGTCCCTACTATATCATCGTTTAAAATAATATTGCGTCCAGAGGGGCATTCGCCGCTCTCATATCCACTGCGACAAATCACCGCTCGTAGCCACCCTGCGACTAGCATGACCGCGATACAGAATGAGAGTGCGGGACAACTGTGATATAAAAAGAGAGAGAAATAGAGAGAAGGGAGACGAGAGAAGTGAGAAGGATGACGAGGAATATAATAGAACAGAGCAAAGACAAAGGGATGATTGGGTTCAGATTTCTAAAAAGGAACGACGTCATCCTTATTTATGAATACCAACTCATTGCAATCAGCTTTGATTTATATTCATTCCAATGATTCGATCAATGCATAAAGCACAGCTACTCGTATTGAACAATTTTCACCGAGCGTTGATTGTTCACCTGGGTATCCAGAACGAAATGTGCACAAGAAGATATTCATAATGCAACATCTATACACAAAGGTTTGTTAACATTGTTTGTGTTCACAATTTTGGGAACCAAAATTGGATCAAAGTGCAGAGTACATTTTACTCAGCTAGCAACTTTCATTGATGATTTAAAAAATATATTGACTGAGATAAAGTCATTCTCCTCATTTTTTTTATTGATTTTGAATAATTTTAAATATGTATTTATTCAAGTTAGCAGAGTATGGTTTCAAAGAGAATCTCCTTTCAGTATCAAAATGGATATTATGCAAAACATCTACTGCAGTTATCGAAAAAAGGCATTCTAATTAAAATGACCTTTGAAAAATGCCTGAGGTAAAAGATAATGTGAAATTAGCACACGCCCTAACGTGCCAAATCGGCAGTTTAGAGGAAAATCGTGTTTGTAAGAAAGAAGGAAAATGATGAGATTACTTTGTTGCACACACTCGTTTTTGTAAAGCAAAAGGCCAGCACGTACGAACAGGCAATGCTGAGCGGCCAACCCACCATATACGACAATATCATCTTAATGAAGCAATTTCGGTATCAACACATTCCCCGTAATGCTCACGCCACGCCGCGTTGCTCGTTGCGGGCTGGACATAAGTAGAAACAAATGGCTCTATACCTCCAGTATTTGTAAACGTGGAACTTTCAACCCATTCCGTACCCACTCGACCTCTCTACTACCCTCTTTGCACGAGAATTGCTTCTTTCTCTTCGCTCACGTTTGTAACTCGTGACCCTACAAATTTTCTTTATTTCATTCAATAGTGATATTTTTCAAGTTGAGCTTTCATGAATTACCACGTACATTTTTTCTTTTGGATACTAAAAATCATGAAAATGTGTTTTTTTTTTGTAATGCTTGATTCGTTTGTTTCAAACTGCTAGGCTTGAGGCACAAAATTTCTAGTTGTTCTTCTTTTTTTAAATTTCAATACCGAAGTGGATTGAGACAATAACCCGTGATCAACAATAATGACATTTTCAAGGTCCTCGGTAGTTTAATAATAATTTTGAATTTGGAATGAACAGATTATCATACATAAAACCTTAAGAAAGTATTTGTCAACATTTCGTAAAAACTGATTCTAAACTTTCGATTGTCTCAGAATCTCATTTCCTGATATAGTTTTCTGCAGACTGATGTCACAAATAAATGAATTTAATGATTGAAAATCAGTGATATTTTTTTATATTTGCATAGTCCATAATCTGTTTTTTGTCCTAATGTGAGCGTATGAATTACGAAATAAATTTAGTATTAGTATGAGTATAGAGTGAGACCTTAAACAATTCAATGTGCGTAAGCGGACAATCATGGTTTTATTGTCCAAGGAAATATTCCCCAAATGTTACTTTCCCTAATATTTATTCGACTGAAATTCATGTGACGAGACTCTCAATTTATATTTTGCCTAATCCTGACGCAAAAAAATAAAAATGATGATAGTTACTCGAAAAAGTTGAAATTACGGCCAATGGTACTTCAGACAAATACAAAAATCAATGGATAAACTTCCCAAAAGCGCATACCTCCGATTAATTTAAAACTCCGGACGTCCATGTATTTGGACGCGCTGATTACGAAAACAATAGTAAAAATATCAGCAAATTCTATTTTAATGTTGAAAACCATGAGACACCCATGAAGGTCATAGTTTTTCAAATTCATCTCCGAGAATACGCAAAATTTAAAAAAAACTTTTCCACAAGAGTTATGGATTTAATTAAAACATAGATTTTTTATTCTGCGCACTTTTTCTGCTGGATTGATAGTTTCCGAGAAAATAGCTATTGAAGTTTAGTGAGTGCAGAAGGCTTTAATACTTTTCGGCTGCACTTCTGAAAAGCACGTACCTCCGATTAATTTAAAGCTATGTATACCTATCTATTTTTATGTGCTGAATACGAATATGACAGTAAAAATAGCCGAAAATTTGACTTTTATGGACTTATGAGAAGAAGTGACACTCCGCCTGGGCGGTTATTCATGGTACTCTTATAGGCAAATATGGTAACTAACCATAAATTACCCAAAATTTATTATTAAAAATTTCCATAAATTTCAGGAAATTCGTGAAAATTTTCGATAATTCACTGTATTTTCATCAGTTATATATGGTAACTTTCCACACACACAAAAATCGTTTTTCGGTTCTGCAGGTCAGACCATGTTTACTATATGTTTTTGAGGTCGCTGAATCAAAATCCGAGGTACAAAGAACCCCAGCACTTCAGTGTTCTGGCATAACCTCAAAAAAACCTTACAAAAAAATCTTCTTTCGGGTCTGGAGGTCATATCATGTTTGCTATATGCTTTTGGGGTCGCTGAATCCTAATCTGAGGTTCAAAAAACCTCAACATGTCAGATTTCTGATATAACTGCCAACAAACTAATAAGTAATCTTTTTTCGTATCTGAAGGTCAGACCATGTTTACTAAGTTTTTGTGCTCCCTAAATCCAAATCCGCGGTCCAAAAAACCCCAGCATGTCAGGGTTCTGACATAACATCAAACAAACACATAGACATTTTTTTTCGAGTCCGGGGCTCAGACCATGTTTATTATATGTTTTTTAGGTCGCTCAATCCGAATTTTGGTGATACAACTCTCAGCATCGTAGAACGCTTGCGTGCGCCTGCCATGACGGCATCAAAGCCGTAATGCAGGGACTTAGCCGGATCACAGGCTCACTCCGTTACCCGCCGTCACCGGGAAGAGGTGCCCTGGATGTAGACACACGTGAGACGGATGAATAAATTTCCCAAAATTCCTTGAAAATTAAAACACTGACGTGCTGGAGTTTTTTAGACTACGTATTCGGATTTAGTGACCCCAAACACATATAGTAAATATGGTCCATACCCGCAGAAGATTTTTTATGAGGTGTTTTGAGGTTATGTCAGAACCCTGACGTGCTAGGATTTTTGAACCTCAGATTCGGAATCAGCGACCCCAAAAACATATAGTGAACATGGTCTGACCTTCAGACCCAAAAAAATATTTTTTTTTGTGTGGCTGCGTAATCGTAAAATGCCAGCTCATAGATGAATAATTTTCATTTTTCACTGCTGACGCCACTTTTCAGTTTCTTGTGAGTAAAAAATAGAGCCTGAGCCCCGCTCTATATGTGTCGGAAAGGGCTGAAATGATGCATGTGTCATGAAAAATTATTTTTGCAATGCCCACCTTAAAAGTTGACGTTTTCATGCTCCTAAATTGTGCCTACAGAGCAGACTGGGTGCAAACAATTTGCGCGCATGCGCAGATTGAAGATAGCTCACTTGAAGTACTGGTGAAGAAGCAGCGCATGCCCACTTGCCAGATGAGGTACTTTAGACACTGATATAGGTAACTTCAGACACTGGTGTTGGTATGTTCTTGAAATAAATTTAGCTTAAACTTGAACAAATCATTGAATGATTGCAGTTTTGTTTTTAGGGTTCCGTAGCCTCGGGCTCGAACCCTTATGGTTTTCGTCGGCTGTCCGTCCGTCCATCCGTCGTACATCCATCTACTAGTATCTCACTTGCACTCAAGCTTCTCTATAACTACTATGAAGTTGACCTTACGGTATATATATATTGGTGTTATATAAAGTTTTATATTTCAAATTAATTAGAGGTATGCGTTTTCTGGAAGTGCACCAAATCAATGGTCAATTGGCTTATATTTACACCAAGTCAGTGGTTTCAGAACAGTGTCGTCAGTAGCCTGCAACTAACCTTGAACCTCAATCGAGAGAATTCAAATTTGAACAGTCAGGGTAGTGGGAACAATTTTCTAATACTATGCAATTTCTGCTTTTAAGTACAAGCGCACTGTGCCTTTCAGCTATGCTTCTGGTCTTTTTCAGGCATGAGTGGCATAAATTTCGAATTCATCAAACATTCCTACAGAAATCTATTAGAACTTGAAGTCGCAGTTGGTTTAAAAAGCATGACACTTCTTTTTCTTCACTTGATAATCAAAGTTTAGAAAATTACACCATTTTTCCAGTTATCTACTTTAAACTACACAAAGGCGCTGAAACAAAAACATCGACAAATTTCGCTTTATCCTAAAATTCCACAAAATATATAAGTTTTCAATTTGACTCCATATTACCCGTTGTTTATAGTTTCGCAAAGCCAGTTCAAAGCAAGAGGAGCTCGTTAACTGGTGCGAAGACAAAGGGTCGTTTTCACGCGAGGAGACATTTGAAATGCGACTTAGCGAAACGAACGTTGAAAAGGAAAGAGATTTGGGAGTGACGAGAAGAGACAATGAGAAGAGAAAATCACAAGGCACCCATCTGCCCGTACGGTTTACAGGAAGACAATGCGATTTACCGGAGTCGTAATCTATCTGTGTGGAGGATCGCATCTCGGCATTCCGATCTGAAACCTTAATTAAGAATCCGTCAGTTTCTTGCGAAACTTAGCCCCTTGGTTTTACTCCTGCTCGTTTTTTCATTCTCCGCTTCTTTGTTTCTGTCCGAGCTTTACGGCGCTCATCTCGGACAGCCGAGCTTGAGAAAAATCCATCAGAAATGCATGGAAATGCATAGAAGTGTCAGAATTAAGGGTAAAGGTGTCGGAAAAATCACCGTTTCCTGAGTTGAAAGTTTCAAATTGGCAATAAGGATGCATTGTTTTTATAATAGAAGCCGCTAAATCACTCTTGGGTTGCGAAAGTATAATCGGTTTGCTTGGTTTCTGCAACTCGGAACGAGGAATAAAAAAAGAATAAAGTAAGCCGAAAAAATGCATGCAAATTCAGTAAAAATGAGCGTGTTAAACGGATAAAGTTAGACATAGATGCTTTTAAATCACATTACCATGAATCGGATAAATTACACATGCCATAGTATAACAGTAGTACTTTTATCGAAGTTTTTATTGCATATTTTCACGAACGATATTTTTACAAAAACGTCAATTTTCCCCCAAAGAAGAAATTGTATACTAACAACGATAAATGGACGCTTCTTATATTAGAGCTATTTCTGCCATCGTATAATATTAATCGAAGCCGGAAATGTGACACATGCGCAATTTAATTTTTGAGTTGAGTTGTATGGATGTATAAAAGTGTCGGTGCACGTCACGGCAATTGGATTTGACTTTGTCAAAGCTTTACCGATTGGATGTCGAATGACAACGGGTCGATGGGAATTTTCCGTTTTCGTAGTCGCTGAAAGCAGATTTGTCGTGCAATGAAATTTCACCAGGCCAAAAAGTCGATCGACATATGCGTAATAAAACTTCGCCGTCTATGACAATAGCGCTTACGTCATGGAGAAAAAGCAATCAGAATGTGCAGGAAATGAACCGATACAAAGTTCGCAATTGCAATTGAAATTATGAAGCCAGGCCCTCCGATCCGAAGCCTTGCTATTTGTAGAAATCATGACAGCGATTCAGGGGTAACACCACTGTAAACGCCAAAAAAACACGTTTTTGCAAGAATTTTTGTTTGGTGAACGGAAAGGGAATACAATTATAACGATGCGGGAAGTTCTTATTTATATATTGAAAAAAATTACAAATTTCCAATAAAAAATGTTACAAAATGTCCGCACTGGAGACATTTCCGTAGTGTGCTTTTTCTTATAGGAGCTCCGCGGCACGCAGCATACAGGGTGCAAAATTTAATCTGGATGAAAATAAAATTTTTTTTCTTAGTCCACATGAGAATAGATAGAGGAACACATAGGGGATTTGAAAAATATTGATTTTCGTGTAATTGGCAAGCATTTGAAAAAACTAATTTTTTGACCAAAAAAACGGCACTTAATTGTTTATGAGAATTTTTGAGACTAATTTATATACTGAAAATTGTTTGAGTTATGCTGCGTGTTAATAACCAACTTACGGAATAGTTATGAAAGTCCTAGTACGTCAATATTGGCGTATTTAATAGTAGTTGATAATTGAATACAATATTGATTTCAAAAAAGTTTTTCATTATATCGACATGTGTCAAATAATTTAGAATGTAACTAGTTACTCAAAAAGTAACTTGCCCAATACTGGCCAATGACTGTCAAGGAATTTCAATAACCTAACATACATTAGAAGTGAAAGCAAAAGGCGTCAAAATTTAAAATTAAATAACAATTTATGAGTAAACACGAATATTCAAGAAGTAGAAACCAGCAAGATAAGTTAATTTAATTGTATTCAATATTGTATGAAAGATAAAGATAAATTTCATGAAAATAAATCTAAAATTGAATTGTAAGATACATTGAGATGTTCAAGATCAGTGATTTTATTCAAACAGATATCTCTTTCCTTTTTAATAGAAACCATTTCTGCAAAGGCTCTTTTTATAGAATGATTCTGTTGATGCAAAACTTCAATTTCATCCCAAAGAAAAAAGTGCAAAATATTATCATTAATATTATCATATAAGTGATCTTTGAGAACATCATTGTAGTTTAGTCTAATACAACATTGTTATTTTGTAAAGTTTTAAAATTTCAGGCGACCTGTCCCAAACTACAAACTTGAAAAAAGAATTTCCTAAATAATATTAACACAATTTTTTCAATATTTCAGATTCACAGGTAACATTTATATTGAGTGAAAAAATTGAAAAATTAAGAGAAAGTTCAATATTTTAAACTTAGGAATTTGAATGATCACTTTAAATGCTCCCACGGAGTTTTTAGACTGTTTACGCTGCATTGCTATTTTAAAATAAAACTCAGAAATAATTATCCAAACTATTTGTAATTTGGGCTGAAATTGTTAATATTATATTAACAAAGACTTCAGTATAGTTGAAAATTGATTCATCCGGGAGGATTTCAAGTGATAGACGATAATGATCACTATATTGCATTATATTTTTTATAAAATTTCCACTCTGAAATGAGAGCATATATTGAAACGCTTAATTTAATATTAAATAATTCTTAACGATTTTCGCAAATCTCACTGTCTAAAATATTTTTTATCCTTCTTTATTTTTAAATGTATTTGTCTTACATATTTTTATTTAGTTCGCCCAGTTTTCCATTTAGTATTCTGAATAATAAATAAAAGCATCATAATAATGCCTGCAACACTCGGTGGTAATGAAATATCTTTCATGATTATGGATATAAATAGAGACTTGTGGGCAAACGAAACATGAGATTTTGTTTACTATCGCTTCACTAGCGCCACATTTGACATTAATGGTGAACTGACAATAATTTCTTTATTGTTCAAACTCGAATGCATTTATATTGCCTTTTTTTTGACCAATCAAAAATATTTCCGGCTGGGAAAAGATAACATGCCATTTGATTTATCGGTCGCTGAACCGAGAAATAAATTAAAGAAAGAAAGAAGTGTTAAGGATAAGAGAGATAGGTGAAGAAGTGAATCCGTGGCAAATATGATTCTATTTATAAGGAGTTAAGCTATTTAGAAGAATCAATTTTCATAAAAACCTATTAGAAACGTATTTTCCAAACGGAATTCTCTTGCAGGAACATGATCGATTAAACCTAACATTTTGCGAGCAGTTTATAACTTTTCGAACGTTGTATGGAACATTTTTGAACCTCATGTTTTAAAGTTGAACAGTTTAAAATAAATCTGAGTCTACAAAAAACACAATTTTCAACAGCATTCTTTCAGAAATAGATAATTTTAAACTGATGGAAACTCTTGAACCTTTAACCATATCAAATTTACGAAATTCAAACTCCAGAAACTAACAAGGAATAGATTTATACATGTTCATACGCATGTGAATGCAACCACTTAAAATAAAAATGCCTGAATGAAGTAAGAACAAAAATAAATTTATTTTCTTTGTTACAATTTAAAAGGTTCAAAATTTGTAAACGTTGAATACATAGATTTAAAAAAGTGGCTCTTCGAAATACAATAGCTTGAAAACTAAACAGCTAAAACATGAAGATTGGGACATTTTAATATATCTAAAGTAAGAGATTTGATGTTCATAAAAAAAGTTTCAAAATGAAAATTGATATTTTGATGATGAATTTTTCCTGATTATAGTAATATGCAAAACTGAATTAAAATGGTGTTCAAAGTGAAAATATCTATGTTTGAAAATGTTATAATTCTAGTTCTAATCTCAGAGAATATTTCTGAAATCAGGAAAAATTATACTTTCGTCAGAAGTAAAATCTACATTAATGGTGCATGAATATTTAATGGGAAACTGTTCTTGCAAAACTATATTGTTCATCAATAAATTTTGATGAGCAGAATTTATTCTTCATGTGAAATTGAAATTTATAACAACTTGAATTAAACATCACTAAAACGCATAACGCCATGTAGTTGATCTTCGCTAAATGACACCCCAAAAGTAATATTTCAAACGTTAATCCCAACGTCATCGAATTGTACATCAGGGAGACTATGAGTGGATATACATGTTTTATTTACACGCAATTACAACTTGACTAACATCAAACATACAACCACTCCTCTCATATTTAACTCGTCGATACATTTTCAACAGGATTTTCTCGCATTCTCATTAAATGTTTTACATACATGCAAAATAATACGCCGAGAGTCGTTCTTTTATAATTAAATTTTACTCATTTTTACGTATTATTTATCAACGATGGTTATCTATTATTTAACATAGAATGTAGCTCTTTATATGAATATTTATGCTATTTCATGTGCAAAACAGCTGTAAAATATAAATTTTGGATATCAATTATTGTTCACGCGATTGGGACACGATGGGGAAATATTTTTTACGTCACATTCCGTTACGTGAGTATGGTTGGAGTGGGATCATGTAATGAGGGAAGCTGGTACTGTGAACCAGAGGACGATTGACTATCATCATGATTGTTAAATTGTAATTTTGTTTGAGTGGCGCAAGCAGCGTTTCTGGAAGAGTTAATCAATTTACGGTGCTGTAGCATATGATAATTTGGTGGTACATACAGTTTTATATTCGCTCTATTTCATCTTCAATTCATAGGCCATCCATTGACCTCAGTTTTTTATCAAATGATATTATTGATTCTTTTTTGAGAAATCATATGGCTACAGCATTTGACGACTCCAGAGTTATTGATGAGAGACATAAATGGAAGCTGGGGTAAAATTTGCCAAGTCTCTCTGCCTAAAATTTCGTTTCCGCCTATCTTATTGAAAATCCGCCCGATTGTTTTGCTAGTGGATGTCATTAAATTTTTTAAATAGAGCGCGCCCAGTGTAATGGGTTTTCAGGATACAGGGGTCCGAATTTTGGACGATTCACCTTGACCGCTAGTTTTCAATTGTACATAACTCCTGCTACAGTTGACAAATATTACTTCTTTATGAGGGTTTCCGAAAGGTCTTCGATCAAAATTTATAGTAAGAATATTCATAATACGATAAAAAATTATTTCACCTTGGTTTTTCTTAAAGAAAAAAACAAAATTTTTCATCTTTTTCAAGTAATCCAGAAAAAAACTTGATTTTTTCTCTTGAAAACCATCACAAAGCAATAATGAAATGGAAAGTATTGGTTGAATTGTAGAAAAGGTGTAAGAGCGCTCGTGCCCCGTGCCAACTAGCCGCAGGTCTACCATGCGCACTGTTGTGTCTCGGTGGTTCTAATACTTGATCAAAATGATTTTCGTGTAATATTTTTCATCTTCAAAGAAAATCATACCGTCACTGGTATTCCTCCTCGGAATCGACTCTGATTTGGAGAAGTATTCGTCATCTCCATAGCATGACATTTTCCCGAAGAGAAATATCGTGAAGGGAAGAGCAAATTAAACGTTCAATTCATTAAAGAAATTATTTTCAAAGTTCCGCTGGGAGAGGATAGAGGACTCAAACAGAAAACACCCCCAAAACGTGAGAAGCAAGGGGACTCACATCAAAAAGCACCCCGAAATGTGGAGGCAAGGAGGCTGACATGAAAAACCACCCCGAAATGTGAAAGACGAAGAGACATAAAAAAGTACTCCAAATTGTTAAACTATAGTTTGATAAATAAATCAAGCTTTTTCTAGCTTAATTAAAAAAAATATTGAAAATTTCGCATTTAGAGAAGAAATTAAAATTGTTCTTTAAACTAAAAAATCGAGGTCAATCTTTCACAAACCCGGATGAAAAATTTAGATTGAATGAATGTATCAGGAGTTATGTACAATTGAAAGTTAGCGGTCGGTGTGAATCACTGAAAATCCGGGCCCTTGTATCTTGGCAACCCATTATACAAGGTGCGTACCCTTTACAGGATTTAAAGAAGTCCACTAACACCACAATCTGGCGAAATTTCACTAAGCCAGGCGACAACCCAATTTTTAGCGAGGACACTTGAAAATTTTCACCCCAAAATAACTATTTGTGGATTACTTTGAGTAAAACCTCTTTAAGGTGATAGTCCGTTATTTCTATCAATTTTCAGCGATAAGTGGATGAGCCATCGTTCCTTTATTTATTAAAATAAATCTTAAAATTCTTTATTTTATTGATTGCATGTTTGTATTATTTAGGCTTCTGAGATTTATATGATATGTGCGTGCATGTATATTTACTTATATTTAGTCTGTCTTATTGGTTTTTATAATATACCATAAATATTGAATTGAATATTGAATATTTAAATTTGATTTTAAAATCAACCGACTTGTTCTTTATATATAAAGTTCAAAAGCCAGTATAATTCTATGCAATACATTTTTTAATAAGAATTGATAAAGGATATCTATCATAGCAGGAAGAGAAAATATGAAGAAAGCCTACTGATACTGAAGGATCAGAAGAAAACGTCAAGCACCAATTCTTCAAAAACGAATGCAGGATCTGTGTGAAAAATTGTACCAATTCTCATCTTCAATTTTTCCAGATATGCAGCTTCTTTGAGCAATACATTCAGACTTGGAGGGCTTTTGTTGAGCAATCAATTTATAAACATAGAACAAACGTTGAGCAACAAAGATTTAAGGTACGTTTGTTCCCCATTACGTAGTAATATAGATTAATAAAAATAATAGAATAGAATTTGCATCAAGGTGGAACGGAATTTAATTATATCGCTAAAGTATACCCAAACCCTTTCTTAAGGAACGCTTTCCTCCAAACTGCACTCTCACATTCAAGACGCTGAATGTTCCAAAACGCAATTGAGCCAGTTTAATTAAAGCTCTTGATGCTACTCAGTAGATGGTACTTTCTTGAGAACAGAATCTTATTTTATATCATGAAAACAGCTCTGGTTGTTCTGAAAATGTCTAAATATATTTGACAATTTGCATCCGCGTAAATGATATGATTTTTAACTAGAGCGTCAGTTTAATAAAAGTGAATTTTTCCTTTAAATATAATTTGCAAATCGAGCTGAGCAGTTGATGACCTTAATAGATGCAATGTCTTACGGTCTCACGTAATTCGAAAATTAATTTCTGTCCTGGTGTCGTTAAGAACTAAACTTGAATAATTAATATAGCCGTTGTTAAATCACGAGCAGGCTGATTACAAAGACCGCCTTCTCTATTCTGCCCTCATTATCATATTTGTTGATTATCATGTATGTACATAAAAGCCATAAAAGCGATATTCTTGGCAAGAAACTATTGGGTAAATGAATTTACAACGTAACTTGCATCATACTTTGTTAGAAAAGTAATACATCCTTTCATCAGAGAAGCATGCGGTGGACTGAATATTTAAGATGAATCTCAAAGTTTAGATTTAGTTAAAATTGATAGCTATAGTATAGAAAAATGCTTTAAAAAATGCATATAAGCACAAACAATTTCTCGTGAGTGCATTCTAAATTTAATTCAAATTTGTGCTTATAAAGATATTCAGATATTATAAAAATACGTATGATAGGCTGCTAGATTTGAAATTATGCAAACGTATAAAATATAAATATGATTACAGTTTCAGAGACCTTCAATAGTTTGGTTAAGTTTATAGGTTTATTTTAAAAAATTTGCAAATCACATAAATATGTTCAACCTGTATCGTACTTACCATAAACAATGGCTGCAAGTAGGAGTTTGGACAATATTCACTTACCTGAAAACAGAAAAAAAATGTTTACTAATTATAACAAGTTACACAGCATATGCTCAAAAGTATTATCCCAATATCAGTAATTATTGATTCTCAATAAGTAACCGCTACTACTAACACTTATTTTGAAACAATTGGTTACAAGCAAATGGTATTTCAATATCAGATCAAAAATTTCTTTCACAGTTTTGAAAAACAACCACCGAACAGTTCATTACTCTTAAATATATTCAGAGAGTGCTCTTACTTTGAAAAGTGAATCTTTGGCTGAATACAAATATGCATTTTTCATCATTCGGAGGTATTATAATATTAATAATATAATATGAATAATATTCACAAATAATCCCTTTTAATCAACAGAATCATAGAAAATCTGACGCTAATTCAGAAACATTCGTGATTTTTAATACTGTTGCGCATTCAAATAAAAAATTTCGAATATTCTTCTAATTCTTGAAAATATATATTTATCATGTAATTGCTTTTCGCTGGAAATTATGACAATCAAAAAAAAAATTTTAATATAAAATCCTAAAGTTTCAAGGAATTAGTTTGAATAAATTTCAGTCTGTGTTAATATTTTTACATTAAGTCAGCATTATTAAAAATTAATTATTAGATTTTGAAAATAAATAATTTTTTGAAAGTTTACGATCTTCCAGTTCATTCGTTCATTCATTCATTACCGGAAACTGAAAATTTTTAACAAGACTCATTAGATTCTTTAGGTTGGCCATTTTTGAACATTTTGAGGTTGCCTTAAGGTTTTACGCGGAAAATTGGTATTTACAAACAAAAATAATTGTAATTTGAACCAGATTTGGAATCTTTCAACGATTTTAGATTATTTCATTGATTCCTGTTTCAAATTGATATTTGAAATAAAAATTATTTCTGAAAGAATATTCACAACTTTTTATAAAGTTTAGTTTATTTTCGCGTTTGACATCAGATTCTAAGGAAGATTGACATTTTTCAACGGTGTCAGGTTATGGTTAAATTTTTCATGAGAAATTGGTAATTTTAAATAAAGATCATTGGTTTTAGAAAGATATTCACCATTTTCAACAAGTTTAGGTGAAGGAGCGGTCACATATTACGTATCATTAAAAAAGAAAGGAGGGTGTTCACGTTCCGTTACGTTTTGTTATTGGGGGAAGGTATTTTTCACTCGATCACGTAACATTTTCAATCGCATGTATTTTTAATAAAGCAAAGAGCGCAAACAAGGTTGATATTCCACAATCCCTTATGAAAATTGGCCTTTTGTGAGCAAGACGTCGTTTGAGTATTAGAAGATGTACACTTTTAAACAATTTGCTCTCACGTTATGTTAATGTTTTTCGTCTAAAATAAAGCTTACAGTTTTGAAAAAATTAGGTTAAATTAGTTTTTTTTTCGAAAAATTGTATTCTTCAACAAAAAGTCAACGCGTTGATTGTAATATATATGATTTTATATTTTGATTTGAAGAAAAATTCAATCCAAGCTTCTTTTGGTAAGCAATAAAAAATTCGGCTCTAGAAGTCTATTTGAGACACTTGGTTGGCAAATATACCATTCATTGTTGGCTATTAATATGCCATAATGAGGAAATAATATATCGCAATATAGTTCGAATATGCCCACAGGCACTAAAATAGAAATGGTGTTAAAATTGATCGTTGTCATTGGCATGTTAGCACCAGCTTGTCCTGATATTCACGTGTCGACAGTTAAACTAGGATATGGAGATGTCCTCAACCCGGGTGGTAAACGCGATAAGGTCGGTTTACGCGTATTTGGACGTTTATCGTCTTGAGTAAGGGCAGCACGCAATCCTAGCGTTTCAGTTCAACGTAACTTGGTAAAGCCTAAGAATTAATTCTCCAGCCTTCTTACAAGCTGACATCAATCTTAATAACAAAAAGCTTAGCTTTTCCCAAAAATGGAAGATGTTTTTGCAACCGTGATACAGGGATCAAAAAGCACTTTTTTCGACGAAAATCACTCGACACTTCCATTTTCAACGGATTTTGATGTGTTTCTCTGAATGACCGCAAAGCTTTCAGACATAACGTGTAACTGCTAATTTTTCATTTAATGTGAAGCAAATTTTCTTATTCATTGACAAATTAAACTTTTTTGTTAAAAATGACTTTTTAAGTGTGTCGCAGCTATAAAAATTATCAAGTTAGATAAAACGGGGCCTATATTAGCATTATAACTATATGCAAATAATTTATCATGTGTTGCTGTGAGAAAAAAATGTCTATAATCTTATAAAGAAGTTAATGAATAAACGTAGTTTCCTCGTGATATTCAATGCTGCTCTTATCCAATCCTTTAAAGAATCTTTCTAAACAAATACACAGAATGACAGTGACTGAATGAATATACGCACAATTTTTCGCGCAGGATAAACTGAGAATATAAGAGTATTTTCCATGATTTTTCTTTCTGTCAGATTTTCCAAAATCGCAAGAACTGTTAATTGTTTCCAGAATTTTGCTATTATCATGAATAATAATTCATCCTCTCTACCCTCTTCACAGTAACAGTTGTTGAAAAAAATTCTCAACATTTATTTTTCATGTTTTAGAATTTTCAAAACAATTTTTCATGTTTAAAATTATTTTTAAAAACATTTCAAAACGAATAATACAAGATCACACAGTTTATTATGATATGATTCGATGAAACAGTAGGACAAAAAGCCAAAGAAAAAGATACTAAAAAATAAATAATTATATGCGACAAGTCGATTGTAAGCCACTCATTGATTCCATAAAACAGTTAATCTCATTCATGGGGGGGGGGGGGAAAATAAATATATAAATATATATATATATATATATATGTCTATTTCTTTATAAAAATTGATCTAACAGAATTGACATTTGTTTCAAATCATGAAGCTATGACAACAAGAAGTCATTGTCATTACATTCTCAGTAGATTCCTTTAAAAAAAATTTTGGAAAAATGAGACTGTATATCGCAAAAAGAACAAAATGTCCATTTGTACATAGAAACTTTCAAAATAATTAACAGTTATTGTTAATTTGAAAAATGTGATAGCAATCAGTCATTGGCTAGACATTTTTAGTCAAATTCGTATAAACAATCAAGTTTATTCATGGACGAATAGTAAAGATGGGCAATTATTTATAATAATTGTTTGAATTAAGAAAAACTTCTCTCAGATCACAAAATATAACAACAACAAAAAGAAAAAAAAATTGATTAGCATTTCAAACTCGAAAGTTTATTGCCTCACTACCCGATTCGGGTAGTGTTTCTAGGTGGATAAATACTACCAGTGTGGGTCCACCACACCCACGACGGGCCAACACCACGCAGTATTCTCCGAACGGTCACCCATCCAAGTACTAACCGCGCCCAACGCTGCTTAACTTCAGTGATCTTACGGGAACTGGTGTTTTCAGCGTGGTATTGCCGTTGGCAATATAACAACAAAAGTCACTATAAAGACATTTGAATGGATTCTGCAAAAAAATGACATTATTAGTTCAGGCCTTGCCAAAGGGTGTATTTGCTTACAAACATTGTTTAAATAATCGCAAAAGAGCAGCTATTTTCAACTTAACCTTATCATACATTAATTTCACCTCTATTTTATGTAGAAAATATAAATTTCGACAACTAATCATTGCAAAGCACAAAAAAATTCAATGGTGTTTCAATTTGTTTTTAACGTAATAAACGATTTTTTTCTCACACCAGCACTTTATGAATTATGTGAGTGTAGTTATTATACTGATAAATGCCCTGTTCCAGTGAATTCGAGAATATTTAAAGCAGTAGCACGCTTGCGACGTTATAGAAAAAAAGTTCATTTGTTATTAAATAAAAATGTTTGCTTTGGCTAAATTAAAAAATTAGCACTCACACTGAACTGCTGATCGATTTTTGTCTAAACAAAGTTCTTTTTGGAACATTATGTTCTACGGCATATAAGAAAAAGTTCTTCGTTCGTCATTCTGATAGGGATGACAAATTTCTTTTGGTACTCAAAAACTCTCTCCTAAAGTTACATTAAAATAAACAATGTTGATGCCTTTGCATCGTAGACATACGTCTTCACACTTCTTTTTCTTGAGACAAAACATTTTGTTAATGAGATCTAATTTACCAGAAAAAGATTCGTTGTAAGTAAATTTATACCTGTGGAGCAATCATGCCATTAAAATATTTTCTACCCTGCCTGAGCGACACTGAAAATTTTTTAGTCATAAAAAATAAGCTGGGTGTACGAAGCGTTGCATGTAATAGTTCAAGCAGGGTAATAGTCAGCTCATTACTTCCAATTGAGGTAAACTATCCGTGGTTACAGGCCTGTAACGTGCTCTTAAGAAAGAGAGATCATGCGAGATCGTGCAAGAGATATCTACGATTCACCACGGAAAGTTTACCTCAGTTTGAAGTACCAATTACGCGTTTACCCTGCTTGACCGATAACCTGCAACATTTCTCAACCTCAGTTTTTTCTGTGCACAATTAATGGTCTTGTGGTCGAGAGAATTGATATAACTCTAAGAAAAGAGGGAAAAAGTCAATTTAAATAATCTTTTAATGCCTCAAGGTCGCTTAGGCAGGGTAGATGAGAATAAGTGTGTCGCTTTTGGAACATTTTGACTATATCTACGATACGGTGAAAGAAGACACTTTTTTAATGAAACTTTAGGGGGAAATTTTTGATTCTGAAAGGAAAGCTTTCATCCCTATTGGAAATAAAAATGAGGAACTTTTTTTCGATAGGCCCCGCAGTATGTTCCGGGTATAATGTCCATTTTCAAAATATCAATTTTGTTTGAGGTTCTCTTTCAATTGATTATTATAGAACTAGGAAGTAAATCACAAACTATAATCGAAATAAGTTTGACAATACTTTTCCATCCGGTTGCTGAAATGAACGATGGGGCAGTGGTGTTGGTAATGGTAATAGGTACGTTTATCACCCACTTCTGTCCAATCGCCCAATTATATTTACTTCCAGGCCTATTGTGGCAGTTGATTAACTTTGCACGTTGTATGGCTCACGAACCTTCGTGTAAATCATAAGAACTTGCTTGAAAGTAATGGATCTCTTATAAATTTTGATTAGAATCATTTATGTAACTTTTATCTCATCGTATATTTATTTAAATGTATTCTTATTTCATTAATAGTAGTCACCTGCTTCATTTATTCAAATTGCAATCTGACATTCATAATATGTTAAATTCGTGCATTAAACATAGTACTTATTAGCTTTTAGGAACAGATTAATATATTTTATTTCTCACTGCTATATTTGAATTTTTGAGCAAGTTGTGATTCTCCATGATTTTACACAGTCATGTTTTAAGTGCGTGAGAGATTTCATTCATGGTATACGTTGTTTAATTATTGGCTGCGTCTAGTCGTCCCGAATTTCGGAATGAGTAGCATTTATCTTGATTTCCGGCTAGTCGTCCCGAAATTCGGGACGACTAGCCTATTTCTACCATTTGGCTCGTCATCCCTAAAATAATGCACTTTATTAATTATACTGTTTTTAACTAGACCAAAATTACCAAAATTGACAATCCTATTTTCACCATTCGTCTAGTCGTCCCGAAAAAAATGCATTTTATGAAATTTCTCGTTTTAACTAGACAAAAATCACAAAAAATGTTAATCACCCCGAAATTCGGGACGACTAGCCTATTTTCAACATTTGTCTAGTCGGCCTGAAAATAGTGCACTTAATTAATTTTACTGCTTTCAACTAGACCAAAATTACTGAAAATGACTAGACTATTTTCACCATTTGGCTAGTTGTGCCGAAAAAATGTTAATACTGTAATTATGGGCAAGATCACGATATCCGTGGCGACAAAGTTTTAAAGCGGATTCCTATAGGATTTTTGGCGAGAAACACGAATATAAAAGTTTTAAATCGATATATCGAGTTCTTAAGATTTTTCAAATATATATAGGGATGTTACCTTACATTATTTTTGTGAACAGTCACAGGGATGCATTCCCGCCCCCACGAGGCGTTGGAAAAGGGGTAGGGGTGTTACCTCACATTA
>CAKNXH010060529.1:224875-238731 GCA_932178445.1 Andricus quercusramuli | reverse complement strand
GCCCCCACGAGGCGTTGGAAAAGGGGTAGGGGTGTTACCTCACATTATTTTTGTGACCTGTCACAAGGGTGCCTTCCCGCCCCCTCGAGGCTTTGGAAATGAGGTAGGGGTATTACCTTACATTATTTTTGTGACCTGTCAGAGGTGTGCCTTCCCGACCCCACGAGGCGTTGGAAAAGGGGTAGGGGTGTTACGGCCAGTATAGGCTGGCACGCAGAACAGCTGATCTATATGTCACGTGATCGTTAACCAACGCGCAATAACACGCAAAATAGAACGAAAAACCGAATAAAGGTGCAGTGCTCTCAATTCGGCTCCCCAACTATACTGCGCATGCTTCGCATCGGCAGTCTCATTGGCAGTAAATAACGGGCTTTGTTGGAATTATCAAATGTTTAAATAAATTTTGCATGATAAATCATCATTGTAGAATTAATTAAATTAATTTTTGGATCACAAAAAAGTGTTTTAGAGTGCGAGAGCGAATAATTATTGGATTTTACTCTTTACAAATGAATGATTGATTCTAAATACAAAGGCAAAAAGTGTATCTAGTCCAGAGTCTAGATCACATCAAAGGAAGGTCCAATCAGAGCGCGGAAATCATAGGAAAGTTTCGAAAGAACTTGAGACTGCGGTGACACAGTGCAAATACATAATTTGGATACGTTAAAGCTTAAAGGACTATACTTTATAAAATATAACCTAACACTAAGTTTCATCCATTTTTTTAACATTTATTTTTAATTAGGGATGAAAAGCAGTTTTGTTAATCTTCGGCTTACTCAAAAGGAGAGAAATAAAAAAAAATACATAATTTTCGGGACGACTAGCCAAATGTTGAAAATGGGCCAGTCATCCAGAATTTCGGGACGACGAGACACTTCGTTAATTATTCGTCAATGACAGAAAAAAGTAAGTTAAAAAATAATTGAAATGAGAGTATAACAATTTTTAAAAAATTGTGGTATTACTGAAGGAAAACAATTTTTGTTTCCACTTCACCCAGAGAATTTTATTAAAAATTCGGTATGATGCTTCGGAATCAGACCGATTCCTTCACTAGATAGATAAATATAACAAAAAACAAGTTTGGAGAAAGATTGAATAAGAGATAATTAGTAGCAGTAAAATACAATACTTTCAAAACAAAACAAAGAATACATGAATGCAGAAGAAGTTTGGTAAGGAAGTGTCATAACAAAATTGTCGATAGTTTCAGTAGAAAGTCATAAGAATAGAAAAACGTGGTCTTGGATGCTCGCTGGACAAAAAGGTGTATAAATCGGAAAACATTAATGTTTTAAGCAAAAGGTGTGTAAGGATATGTGTTAAAACACACAATAAACGAAAAATTTGTGTTGAGGTAGGAAATTTTGAGGTTAAGAAATCGAATATCAAGAATAAATTATCTTACTAACATGTTTTACGCAAACTGACACTACGTGGATAGCTTTCGCGTTACCGAGCTCCCCCCCCCCCCCCCGCCCCCCCGGGTGCACGTTGTGCTCAGGGGAACCGACTATACTACTCAGTACTGTCAAGGAGAAAAAATTCCTACAGTCAAAAATGGCAACAGTACTTTTACTTTCTGGACAACCCTCGTGCAGGGAGGGTGTTTAGTTTCACCTACCTAAGTGTTACCCCAGCCACAGGTAATTTTATAACCTACATTGAATTAGTCTGAAGTACCTGATTTGTCTTTTCCAAATTTGATAAATTTTCAAAATTATTTCAATTAAAAATTAATGTTACAGATTAATATATTTTTTTATTTATTGAGCACCCAATCTTATTGAACTTCTTGGAAATTCCTGTATCTTTATTATGTTTTGAATGTATTGAATTGTAATACTCCTTATTCTCTCTTGGTCAGTCTTTTTCGATACTCATTTTTTGTTTATATTTATATTTTATCAATTGGCTATCTGATGAGGGAATCGCTCTGAATTCGAAATTTTCAATAAAATAATACTTCCAATGAAATTTCCTCGATGAAGTTGAAATGAAAAGGTTTTTTCTTGTATAAATACCATTGTCGTTTCCCGGACGTTAAAATCAAAGAATATTTGCCATACCAATATTCTCTATATATACTTAGAAGAATATTTTTCTCTTAAGAGATGATAAAAAAATGAGTTAGGTACGCTAGCTTAAAATTTCATTTCAGCTCACCAAATGGTCTTTTGTAATAATATCGAATTCAGAGCGAGATATATAACGTTTCAATTGCTATCATTCCTTTATCGCTCCGATTTCTATGTTCAAGTTTCACCTCTCTCATTTCTGTTTTAAAAGAGAGCTATTTTGCAGGTGTTGCTTCATTGATTAGATTTGTCAATGAAAATCAGTTGAATTTTAAAGGGGAAAACGTTTTGATGCTGGACTCGCATTCCAGTTTGATGGGAAGAGTCAAATTTCAATCCAAAAGTTCATTTCGAAATTTCACTGATAGCGTTAATGCCAACAATCAATTTTCATAACACCTCCACTAAATATTGAATTATTCTATTGCAATAATTATTTAGAGTATTCCATCAGTTTATTAACCAGCCAAATTTTATTCCAACTGATAATCGCATTATGAAACGACATTCGTATTATATGGTACATGAATACAATTGTAATTCAAAAATATAATATGTAAGTTTTGGAATGTGAACAAACTTTTCTCAATGGATATTTTCTGAATACACAAACATCTTTTGAATTCTTCTAAACTTAGGGCTGTGTAATATTTGAAAATCTCTTCAAATCTTCGAAATTCCATGCATTGCATGAAATCTCATGATATTACTTAAATTTGTTCAGTCTTCCGAAAATTCCTTGGCATCCTTTAAAATACCCAAAAATATTCCCAATCGTTTAAAATCTTTTGAAATCCATCAATTCTTGTGAAGGATTCTTTAATATTTCATCGAGATATGATAACGTACCTTAAAATAATACTTGAAATCGTTTAAAATATCCTAAAATCTTTTCACTTCTTTGAAAAATCTGAAAAAAGTTCATTCTTTGGAAAAACCTTCAAATATTGAAAATTTCAGCAAATATTTGAAATTCTTTGAAATCCCTCAAATCTGGAAAATACATTTTCCGAAATTTCTATAAAATATTGCAAAATACCTCAAAAGCTCGTCAAAATCCCATCGAAAGGATAGAAGAAAATCGATTGAATCATATTGCATGAAATCCCTTAAAATTACTGAAATCCTCGGAAATCTTATAGAATCTATTGAAATTTGTTAAAAATTCCCTGGTATCTTTTAAAATACTAAAATGTATTAAGACCCGCATGCGATTTTTTTAAATCCCTCTAAATCATTAAAATCCTTGGAAATTCCTTGTAATTTTGAAATTTCTTGAATCTGTTGAAAATTCCTTGGAAAATTTTCAAATACATTACAATCTTTTACATTTTTTTGAAATTTCGTGAAATTCTTGAAATTTAATGAGATTCCTTCGAATCTTCTGAATTCTTTGAAATTTCCTGAAATGTATTGAAATTCTTCAGAATCTTCTAAAATATCCTAAAATCTTTGAGAATACCTTGAAATATTGAAAAATCTATTGCAATCTTTGAAACCTTTTAAAATCCTTCAATTCTTGTAGGTACATCCTCAGAAATTTCATTAAAATATTGTAAGATCCCTTGAAATCCCACGGAAAATCCGATGAACTTGAAAAATTGTGAAAAAACTTTATTTTTATGGATATTATTTGTTCACAGCATGATGAAAAAAATCAAAATACTTATCTTACTATACCGATATAAAGGTTCGATAATGTTATTATAATATTGTATTATAAATTTAGCAAACTTTAATGTTATATACTACAATTTTGGATACACGGATGCCCTAGAAGGTTGATTTGTTAAAAAGATTACGTAACGTATCGAGTTGAAGAATGGCAGTACAGAACTAGTTAACCGACATTTTCAAAAAAAAGGATACGAGCGTAGTAATAATTGTTTATCTTCCATTTAGCATAAGTATTTCATGAAATCATCACCGTTTATTAAAAAACACACATTTTTTCTTCTTGTAGTTCTTTTCATGAAAAATCGTCACTCTTCGTACGAAATCGTCACGAAAATTTTTTATTTTTTTGGAATAGAATGTTTTGGTTGAACAAGAAATTTCCTATCATTACTTAGCTTCTTCATATGATGGGAGACAGTTCTTATTTTTGTGAAAATTCAAAAATTCCATTCTTCATCGCTTCTGGAAACTGATTAATAAAACCTGTGAAAATGAATGTAATCTCAAAATTTTTTGACGATTAACGCAAAATTGGTTCACTTCTATAGATTAAAACTTGTTTACCCTCATTCAGAAAATCGGTATCTCGGAAGCAAGTTTTTGTTTTTTATTCTAACTGAAGATTACATTTTTCATCGCAACCCGCAGCCGAGCTTGATCCAGTTATTAGTCAGTATCATTTTGAGATTGCCAGATGATACATTTATTTTATCGAAAATGAATACTTATTCCCAATGGAATTTTTTATGCTCAAATCAGCTATACGTCATCCCAGAAGTGTTTTTTTATCTTATCTTTAACCGTTTATTTCGCTTTTGTAGAATCTCATGAAAAATTACGAGTTTGTTAGTTAGCTAGTTATGTACTGCGACCCTTGAGTCACCCCCACCCAAGACTTCATGCAACAATTAGTGACATTTTCTTGAGCCCTCTCGCCCCCCAATATAGGTTATGCATGACTCTCCATTCTAGAATATAATCTTCGGTGATATTACTTATATTTTCTAATAACTTGACAAATATTACCGCAATTATTCGAACGCGATACTGATATATTTTATAAAACGTTGCGAATGCCCTTCGACAGACAATACTTGGTTGGAATACATTCAAGAGAATATATTCTCGTCTCATTGCATTGGCAAGTTATAGGTTTCAGTAATTGGCGAGCCGAGGGAATATCGTACCTTTGGCTTCGTGGACTAGGGCCGATCGCATATCGACTGTTATTGCCAGTGCATGATATTGCTGTCCACGTATAGCATTACATTTGTGTATTCATATATTACTGACTTTCACAACATCAAATGCGATCCTAATTAATTTCCGCGTCCTTCAATATACGGGACATTGATCATATCTGCTGAATTAATTAACTTAATAGTATTCACTCCATTGGGAAATACGCTGACGAAACCAAACCCGATATACAAATTATTTCCGAATCCGCTAATTATAATAGATTTATCGAGGCAAATTTAATAAATATATAATTTATAATTTATGATTTAATACTAAATGGTTCTTCATTAGTTTTATATAAATGTTCACTTAATGCTTTACTTGATAATGTACACAAACTATCAGCCCTTCACATTACTGAGTTAAATTTACTGTACTCTGGAATAATTAAATCTAACACAATGCGGGATACTAAAGCATTAGAACATGTTATCTTCTTGCACAATTGACCATGGAAAACGGAATGCACATGGCGGGATACAAATTGTTTGCAAAAATTTCAGGCTTTGAAATAAGTGGAAGAAGATTTCAGAATCTCTTCATTATATTCAAATTCATTTGAAATTTGATGAAAGAATAAAATGTACACATTAGCGAGAACACTGTTAAACCATACGAATCAATATTCAAAATTACGTATTAAATCGTGACAAATTTTTGTTAATTTCAGGCAAGATTAACGTAACTATAGGCGACATTTTTTCTAATCTAAGTTGAAAAGTTTCAAAGTGTTACTGATAAAAAGTCCAAAAATGATATTGTATTTTAAACAAATGCATAATTGAAATTATATTCGGTTTAAGTAAAATTGATGTCAATTTGAGTCATTAAAATCTTAATTCCAGAACTGAGTTTTTAATTCAGGCGACACTGACGATGAGGCTACATAAAAATTTCAAACATTCATTAGACTTTGAATTGTGCTTTAAATAATTGCATCACCTCGATTAATTGAACGGCCTCATAGAAAAGCAGGAGTTTTGACGTACCAGACTAGTCAACTCTGGCGTATTTTGAGGCGCTTAATCCGAATTTAATGTAGGAATTGCAGTCAGCTCTTTTTTTCCAACCTCAATAATTCATAATCTCAAGGAACACTTTTTTTTTGTACAATTTCTGCGTTTAGGAAAAAAACAGCAGCTAACTTTAGAGTTCTGATTTAAGATTCGGATTAAGCGACCCGAAATACGTAAAAATTAACTAGCCTGCTCCGTCGGAACTCCTCCATTTTGTGTGGGGTCGTGGAATGTACAAAAAAAGAGCCTAGTACTAATGCTAATACTATTTCATGATCTAATTTCTTCTATCGATTTAGCAAATCAGCCGTTAAAAAGAAAAATCTTAGTTTTCTTTTAAATTCAAAATTCGATTCTTTATGACAGTACAAAGTTGAAAAAACTTGCTCCTCGAGCAAACAAAATTCTCCCTCAACTTTCTCTGAGCTTAATAACATTTTCCAATACAAATTTTCAGGGTTCAATACAGTATTAAATTCCCTCATGAGTACTTTCTCATTTTTTTCTACTAGCAAATTCGATTTCTGAGAAAGTTTCCTGTCTTTCCCGTAAAATTGTGAAAATTTGGCATACAGGGGCTAACCACAATTATCACGGTCTGAATTTGAGCGAAAAAGAAACTTGCATTTCCATTGTATCAAAACCTAATACTATTTTATTTTATGGATTCAGCACCTCAATAGTTGAAAAGTAATTTCTTACTTTTTTGTGAGTTGAAAATTAGATTTTGTATTGCTATCCAAAGTCGAAAAACTGTGCTCCATGAGCAAAAAAAACATTCTTCCTCAATTTTCTCGGAACGTAACAAAATTTTCCAATCAAACTTTTTATTGGTTCAGTTCAGTAATGCTTCATTAAACTTGAGATATTTACGATTTCTTTTCAGATTCTGGTAGAGTTTACCGCCTTATTTCGAAATCCGCGAGGAAATTAAAAAAATCTTTAAAATTAACCAAATGGCGGCAGTTTTTCTGAAAATGTTAAAAGTCGATTTTCTCAAAAAACCCACACTTATATTTTTTGCCAATTTTTTTTTTGAGTTTGTACTATCATAAGGAAAATACCTTGTGAGTTTAATGCGGGCTAAATAACTTTTGTGGGCAAGAGAATTTTTTTTCATAAAATTGAATTTTTGCATTTTTCTTGAAAACAGCAACAGATACAAACAAATTTTGAGACTATGGTTTGCACATTCAAAAAAGTTATACAAAAAGTTCTCTGACGCATTTATGATATCTTGCACCATTTCCGAGAAAAATGGGAAAATTCAATTTTCATAAACAAAAAATTTTCTTCATTCCTGGCTTATGGAAATACCCACCATTTTTGTTAAATATTGAAAAAATATATACGTTCATATGAGGGAAACTCCATGTTAGTTTTATGTGGGCTGAACAATTTTTATCATCAGAAAATTATTTTTCATAAATTCGAATTTGGACATTTTTTGTTGAAACAATTTAAGTTACAAAATGAATGCCAATAAAAGAAATTTTTTGACTGAAAAGTTTCTGTCTGCAATATATTCAAATATATTTCACATTTATCCAGATATTCTCCAACAATGTATAAAAACTTTATCTGAACAAAAACAAAAAAATTGTCTTCATTCCTGGCTTATGGAAATACCCACAATTTTTGTTAAATATTAATCCAGGTAGTATTTATTTATTTTTTAAACTGAGATTCAGATAAAGTTTTTATACATTGTTGGAAAATATCTGGATAAATGTGAAATATATTTAAATATATTGCAGACAAAAACTTTTCAGTCAAAAAATTTCTTGTACTGGCATTCATTTTGTAACTTAAATTGTTTCAGCAAAAAATTTCCAAATTCGAATTTATGAAAAAGAATTTTCTGATGATAAAATTCGTTCAGCCCACGTAAAACTAACATGGAGTTTTCCTCATATGAACGTATATATTTTTCTAATATTTAACAAAAATGGTGGGTATTTCCATAAGCCAGGAATGAAGACAATTTTTTGTTTATGAAAATTGAATTTTTCCATTTTTCTCGGAAATGGTACAAGATATCATAAATGCGTAAGAAAACTTTTTGTAGAACTTTTTTGAATGTGCAAACCATTTTCGCAAAATTTTTTTGTATCTGTTGTTGTTTTCAAGAAAAATGCGAAAATTCGATTTTATGAAAAAAAATTCATCTGCCCACATTAAACTCACAAGGTATTTTCCTTATGATAGTAGAAACTCAAAAAAAAATTGGCAAAAAATATGAGTGTGGGTTTTTTGAGAAAATCGACTTTTAACATTTTCAGAAAAACTGCCGCCATTTGGTTAATTTTTAAGATTTTTTTAATTTCCTCGCGGATTTCGAAATAAAGCGGTAAACTCTACCGGAATCTGGAAGGAAATAGTGAATATCTAAATTGGGTAAAAAGTTATACGAGTTTAAAGAAAAAATTGGGGTTTTTTTGAGAAACAAAGCCAAAAATTCAAATACGCATAACTCTGTAAAAAAATTTTTTTTCACAAATCGCAAAAATACACTGAGAAACCCTTGTTTGTATTTCTTGTTAAAAATCACACTAGATTTCACTATCTGAACTTTGCAGTGAGAGGCAAAAAGCAAATTTTAATAATATTTACTAACCTCAATAGTAACTCGTAGCTACTTAAAGAATTATAAAATATATTGGAATAAAAGTTAAAACAATTGCATTTATTGTAAAAGACATTTGAAGTATTTATTAACCTCTGTAGTAAAACTGCAAGTCTGCACTATTTACTAATTTTGGTAGGAGAAAATAGTAAATTTGTTGGATTAATATCTGTAGAAGATAACAGTATTTACAAAGTGCTGTAGTAAAATGATGCGCAGGGACCGTGCGCACCGAATTACTAACTGGTTAGCAAAATCTGCTACAGTGGGAATAGTAAAAAAAATAAATACGTGTTGCTAACTTTCACACAAGCCTACCTACACACATGTTCTACATTTAACGCATAATTCACATTTATTTAAATTAAGAATTGACAAAATTAGAAATTACATATATGTATATATTCTTAAAAGATAGTATTTTATATTATAAAGCTGAAACAGAAAAATCGGGTTAGAAGAAAACGAAGGCTGGCGGGAATCGAACACGCGTCTCCGGGATAGCAGTCGGGCGATGATCCATGTACCTATAAGACATTGTGGGACTCAGAATGAAAACTTCCATATGACCTAAATGATAGAAAGTTTATTGGTTCTAATTCATTTGATCCTTAATTGATTAATATTCATGATATTTTTATAATTTTAAACAACAAAATTTTTAATGTAATTAAAATAAGTAATTTTTTTTTTTAAATTACGTTTTTTTGCGGATTTTGCATAGAAACATAAATTAGATGTCATTTTCGCAACCTAAAAATATGATCGGCGATCGACAAACGTCAGATGCACTCGGCCGCGCTCGGTCCAAGGCTCGATACTTTCTGCTAAATCAGTTAGTAATATTTAGGACCAAATTTAATAATTGGTATCAACCTTTGTTACAAAAAGTAGGAAATGTCCATAATTCACATCGTGTTCCTACAGACAATAGTAATTTCTTCTACATATTTAGTATATTATGTTATTTAAAATACTTATTACTTTTATTTTTTTTGTACAATTTATTAATTTCTCTACTAATTTTTCCTACATCGGATTTTACTACAGAGAATAGTAAGGATTGCTATTACCAAATAGGAAATCTTCTCATAAAAATAGTATAACTTATTATTTATGTATTAAAATGTCAAAATTTAAGCATTTTGCCCCCATTTGCTATCCGTTTTAGTAATTTTTCTAACCTAAAGTTTCTCAGTGTACGTATCGCCTAATTTCCTCTAAAAAACAACATATTTTTTCCCCGAGAGATTCTGCAACATCGAGTGTAGAACCTGCCTGATTTGTAATGGATTCGGTCTAGTACAATATAATTAAATGCTCATCTTTTCAAATTGAAAATTTGATTTTTCATTACAGACCAAAGTTGAAAAATCCTGCTCCTCGAGCGAAAAAAAAACTTTCTCGCTCAATTTCCTCGGAATCTAATGAAATTTTCAATTGAACTTTTTAGGATTTAACCTACTGATTTATGTCAAAACCGCTCTCTCATTTTTTCTTTAAATTAGGAATTCGATTTTCAAGCATATATTCCTTCTCTCCTGTTAAATTCATTTTATACGTAAATTTGAAGTTTATAAAATTTAACGTAAATTCGTTGAAAATAATTGGGTGATAGCTTGGTGCATTCCCTTAACTGAAAGTGTAATAATTAAACATTTTCATGATGAGAAAATGTCTCTAGTGCATGTTGACGAACTCGTTTATAAGATGAGTGTCGTTCGTCGTAAATCATAGAGGAAATATAGTGTGCGTGACAATGGGAGGATAGGTATGGGATGAGGTCTCAGCAGGTCAGCATGAAGAGTAACGCTCGCGGGGTTGGTTTCGTGTTGGAGGGGATGAGTTCAAGTCTGTTGGGAAATAAGGAGGCAAGTTAAGCTTTCCCGTCACCCCTCATGCTCATGCCGTGCCTTGTCCTCGTCAAATAGCTGTGTAACCCTACCATAGACAACTCATCCTACCCACTCCCCAATTCCAAACCTCACACTGTTATATCTCATCCCTTCACGGTTTAGCCTTTGCCTCGCAGACTGTAACGTGCGGCGTTTACCCATCTCTAGTACGTTTTGGAATTCGAGTCTCGTTGACGTTTTGGCTTTTGGTGACACAACATTCCTCGCCACTTCATCTCGAAGAAAGTGAAAATTAGTCTCCTTGAACACTCCCTCAACCCTTTGATGGCACACTTCCCGACGCGTAGCGTAGCTGGCATACTGGGGTCTTTTCGACCCCAAGTGGAAAAGGCTTCCCGCAAAGAGCCAATTCATTATTTTGAGTAGCTGAATTTTTTACACACTCTTGGAGAGTTATTTCAAAGAATGCTGTAGTTTATTCAGTTCAAAATTTATTTCAAATATGATGAAAAGATTGTAAAAGTTAAACAATAGTGAAAAGTGACATTTTTTCACGAAAAAATTAATATCCATTAATGCCATTTTCGATTTACCATTAGTACCATTTTTGAATGTTGAAGGGACTTAAATAAGTTTCAACGAGCCTGGGGTCTTTTCGACCCCAGTGTGCCACCGAAGGGTTAAAAAGATTCATTTCTCTACACTATTTGGATATTTTAAAAAGGTCTCCTTCATTTATCTAAAAAAAGGTGGCGTAACAAAACATCTCGAAAATCTCGTACTCATTGTTGTTCAAAACCTCATTTGAATGAGTTGAAATTGCTCCATTCATGAAAATTGAAATCAACACTTACATTTTCTTCTAACCTCCAAATTGTTAACTAATGTTAATTTTCTTTGTGATCGTTATGGTGAAGAAATGTAGTTTTTCATTCTGGCAAATACTGATCTAAGATTATCTACTTTCATAGGAGAATAAAACTTAATTGCTTGAAATAAAGAAAAATCTTCGACATTAATCCTTTAATACCGAGGGGTTGGTAGTTCGAATTTTAGTGTACACAAGATACTAAAATTTCAAATATTTCTAAAGATTTCAAAAATTCAAAAATATTTCTGAAGATATCTTTGGGTTTTTAAAAGTTTTGCAAAATGCCCAAGTTTTTGAAATTTTTTGAAATATTTCCAAATATCATTAATTATTTCAATATATTTTCACAGATTACAGGAGATTGAAAAAAATTCCAAAGATTCGAAGGGATCTTAGACAAATTTAAGACCTGAAAAAAAATCTTATAGGATTTTAATGGATTTGAGAAGATTTCAAGTCATTTAAAATAATTTGGAAAGGCGGTAAAGAATTGTACAATATTACAAAAAGTCTTCCGCAGAATACACTGTGTTACAGAAAAACAACTCAATATACTTCTCATGATGCATAGAAAACATTGTACGTCCAGTGAAATGAAAAAGATGTTACATGCGAAATTTCTCATACACCTCCAGAATCTGATTTTATGCTCAAAAAAAACTTTTTTTCGTAGGCGCCATTTTTTCGATATACGATGTTTATTTTGTTTGAGAGTAGAAAAACGTAACTTTTTAACCACAGTCTGTTCACTTTATCACGGTGAAAAATCATTAGTCTAAAATCAAAAATATTTCAAAGTTTCTCATTTTATCCAGATTTTTTCAACTTCAAGAACAATTTAATGTTATTTTTGAGAATTAAATAATTTATATTATGCTAATGTATTAAAAGAAAGTTTAATCCTGCATACAATGAATTTTAAAAAAAATGTTTGAAAGGGCCTAGCCCGTTAAGCAAGTCAAAAATGCCCTTGGCTGGAACCAGATTCTCAATGATCCTTAAAAAGGTGGCTAAAAAATGTTCTATGATTATTTATTTTTTTTTTTTACATATTTGGGAAATGGAAAAATCTGAAAAAATTAGTACAAAACAAATAATTAGAATGCACCTAAAAAAAGTGCTTCCAGTGTTTTCACGGAAAATTCAAATTTTTTAGAGAAATTCAACTTTTCGAAAAATTGTTTGTTCAAAAATTTTTGGATTACGGTTCCAAATCTTTTATAAATGAAAGGTCATCTCATGTGCTAATTCTCAGAATTATTTCAGATTTTTAATTGATGTATACGGTAGTTTTTTTTAAATAAAAACTTACACAGATGGCAGATACCCTTATTAAGAAGAAGTATTGGTAAGTATTGGATCTAGTACTTTTTTCCCGAAACAGTATTGGATTTCCAATACTTATTCGCGCAAAAAGTATCAGATCAGATACTTACCAATACTTCTGTTTCATAAGGGTATCATGGATTAATATTGAAATGCTGAATATCACTTATGATCAAATGCTGTATTTTTCAATGTTTCTGAATGTTTTAATGAATCTTATGAATAAAAAACAGGATATTCAATGAAAAAATTCAAACTTACGAAAAATAGTTGGGTCAGTATACGTCAGGAATATCAGGATCTGCAAGTGGTTGTTCGATTTTAGGTAAACTTCGTGAAATTATAGTGTTATATAAGAGACATTTCGGGTCCAAAGGATTTTTGAAAATTTTCAAAATTACGGGAGTTACGCCATGTTGAATTTCGGCATCACATTTTTTTGAAAGATCTATATTTCTGCAACCATTGAACGAATTTGGATAAAAATTGTAGGTTTTGTAGATAAATGTATACGCTTTAAATTGAAAATTCCAAAAAAATTTTGGTTTTCAATTTTGACCAAAAAAATGACCAAAAAATGTTTGAATTCAGTTTTTCGTCAAGAAGGGAAAAAAATTTTCTTTTCTTGTTAAGACGATTCAATTCCTTATAATTTCACCTTTAATTTGAAAAAAAAAAAATTGATGGTGACTCTTCTAGATCACGAGATAATGGCATTTTAGTGGGACCGTGCGCTGCCACAGCGCTGCTGTCTCAGTGTCGCGCAGTGAGGGAAGAGCACATTTTTTGACAAAACCGCCCGGCACGTACCATTTATTTAAAGACTTTCAAATTTATTAAAACCTGACATAAATCGATGTAATAACTAACTAAAAACTATATTTAGTCGGTTAGATTAACCAAAAAATTGTTAATAATGCTATAAAGAAACTAATGAAAACGAAACTCATTTTTTCGTTATTTTCAATGATTAGCTACTTAAAATCCATAGATTTTGTATGATACATGACAGATACTAATGTGCAATTACAATTAGTCAAAAATAGTCGACTTTTAACAACAATTTAAACACTTTTTGTAAACAAATACACATTTCGACCATTTTTTCATGATTTTATTGCGTAATCAACTAAGCCTTTTCATAAAATAATGACA